>OX451737.1:1703277168-1703501292 GCA_948472305.1 Vicia faba | reverse complement strand
TATATATATATATATATATATATAATATATATATATATATATATATATATATATATATATATATATATATATATATATATATATATATATATATATATATATATATATATATATATATATATATATATATATATATATATATATATACTAAACCTATTAAATATAAAAAGATAAAATTAATTATTTATGTATATGAAAAAATGTATATTTAAGAAAATATTTTCAAGGTGTAAATAAAAATAATAACTGAAAATAAATATAATTTTTATATTATTTTTTAGGGTTTTAGTAAAAAGTATTTATATTATTTACATATATATATATATACTAATAAAATGAAACAAATGTCAAATAAATATGAAAAAAATGTGGAAAATTATTTTTGCTATTTTTTATGTTTGGGCAAAAAATATAAAATCAGAATAAAAAACAAAAAGTCAAAAATAACAAGTATTTAATTAAATGGGCCAGGGGGGTGTAAATGGGAAAAAGGGATGCAAAAAGTAAGGATGACTCAGGCCCAGCCCAAGCCATCACCTTCTTCAACCTCCAGCATATTGTTTGAAATTTCGCGCGCCTCCTTGTCCAAACATCAACTCCTGATTCTTTGATTATTTTGCAAAACTCATAACACAAACATTGTAGAGCATCAAATCACGAGTTCAAACATGTAAAAAACTTGGATTAACACTCAAAGGCCAGAGAGAATTTCTCTGGCCCTAAATTTTAACCTAATTTTTTCCTCATGTTCATGGCTAAAATTCTCACAGCATGCTTAACATAAATGAAAAGTGATCATATGTATTGTTTCAGGGCTATGAGTAGGACATGTTTCATTCACAAACCTAAGCTTAACTCTTCCTAGATTGAGAGATAGAAGTCCATGGTTTTACCTGTTTCAGCTTGAATCGTGTACAGCAATGTGGCCAACTTCAATGGAGTTTGAGCTTCTGTATAGCTTGCCTGAAGTCCAAGGAAGCTTTTCCAACACCTGGCTTGCTTTGAATCACTCTATATCGTGCTATGGAAGTCCACCTACAAAACTGAAAAATGAAAATGGCAACTGATGTTAGGGGAGTTACAGCTTGTGTTTAGGGCTTGGAATGGTTTGTGTGGATGGTGTGGAATGTGTTGGAACTTGTTTTGGCCAAAACGCACGAGTAAACTGAGTTGTGCAACTCAATCTGCAGGGATGCCCTGTTTTTGCAGCAAAATGGTGTTTTGGGGTATTAGGAGGTATGAGGGATCAACGAATCGTGCCTTAGGTCAATTTTTGTGTATGGAAAATGTTCACAAAGTTTGTATTTGGCTGTGTTGACAGGAAGTGCAAGTTGGAGTTGTTTTGTAATCTTTCTTCAAGTGTAAGCAAAGAAATGTAAGTTGTGATACCAGCCAGTACAATGCCCTAATGTATGCTGCAAGTTAGGCTCTTGATAACTGGGATTTGTGGATTTGATTTGGCTCTAATATCTGGCCCCATGCCTCAAGGATTTGGTATTTGACATAAAGCATAACTTTATCAAAATGACATTCTACCTTTTTCCATTTAAGGGTTAATTTTGTGTGCAATGTCCAAATGAACAAAATAATGCATTAGCTTAGTGGATTTTCATTCAATTAAGGAGTGTAAAAGGGTTTAGAGGCCTGCAAGCTAGAACAAACCAAGCTGATTTAAAAAATGCAATTGTTATGAACATGCTTTGGCCATGAACAAAAGTGAGTTTTGGCCAACTTTGCAAATTCGATTCTCTCTAACCACATGGGTGTTTGAGAAGTTCTTTGACAATTTGGAAAGCTTGGAATGTGTACTATAATCCATATTTGTAATGAAAATTGAAACTCCAAGTGGAACCATGTGAAAAATGGCCAAGAAGTTGGACAAAAATCCTGCCTAGAATAGGTCAAATTTCTTCTAAGTTAAAAATGTTTTGTACCCTTGTTCCAAAAATCATAACTTGAGATAAAAGCTTCCTTTGAGAAAACTTTGTGAATAAAAGTTGTAGATTTTGCAATGGAATACAACTTTCATGTTTCAAGTTTTGTTTGAATCCATTTGCATCTTGGTGAAAAAATGGGACAAATTTAGGAAAAAATAAAGAATTTTCATAACTTAGGAAAATTCTAAGTTATGAAATTTTTTCATTTTAAACCCTAATTTGCAATTTTTGGTTTCTTGATGAACAAGTTTCATAATTTGACATGTCTTGATGAAAAATGAATCTTGGCACTTGATTTTGACCAAAAAGTCAAAGTTTGACTTTTCAGTATACAGTCAAATTTTGATCAGTTAACTGAAAAATTCATCTGTCAATCCTATGCATTTGAGATCTTTTGAACTTGTTGAATGGGTCAAGACAATGCCATTGAGTCCTTGAGTCCATATATGAGCTTGGTTTGCCATTGGTTAGGTCAAACAGTCAAAAATTGCCTTTGTGCAGTCAAAACCCTAAAAATGACCATTTTGCCCTTTTGGTGATCTGATCAAATTTCTTATGGAATTGTGATCCAAGCTTGATCAAATGGTTCATGTGAGTTCATTATGTTGATGTGGGTCAAAATTTATGAGGTTTGAATGTCAATTGGCCACAGTTGACTTTTTCCCCAATATAGCTGATTTCTAGGTCAACTGTCCAATTGACTGGGCAAAGATTGGAATCAAGGCTTGAAACTTGGTATGGATAAACTTGTAAGTCCAACATGAAGCATGAAAGTCACTTTGGGCATTTTAGGTCAAAACATCCTTGTGCAAACTCAAACCCTAATTTGGGTCAACAGTGCAAGGAGGGGTCTTGAGCAGAGCAAACCCTAACTTGATCTTGAGCTCCAAGAATCTTGTGATGAGAAAATGTTGATGAAATGAGAGGGAAAATTTTGGGGTACAACAGATAGCACTATCTAAAGGAAAAGAGGAAAAGAATGACCCTTTTCGAGTATAAAAGTAGATAGCTGTTAGAAGTTTGCTCAAACATTTTGCACTTACACAAAAACTAATTTTCAAAAGACATTTCAAAACACTTTGTATACTTTCTCCACTATCCCGAGAAACATTACAAAGTTTGCCGTACTAAGGCGTTTTTAAAACATTTTCAAACACAAAGCACAAAAGTATTTTAAAAATGAGCAAACCTCTAAGAGCTTGTGGAAAACCACGGATGGAAAGGGTGCTAACACCTTCCCTTTCCATAATCTACCCCCTTTACTCAGAAAACTCTCGAAAAGGTCTTTTTCTGTTCTTTTCACCCTTTCCTTTGTTGGATAAAAGAAAAGACGGTGGCGACTCTTTCTTACTTCAACATTTGCAAATACAAAATGCAAAACCAGTATAACATTCGGTTCTGCCATCGTATTACACCTACGTATCCCTTTGAGGAATCAGAGCATCGTTGTTCGGATCAAATGTTTCCATTTTCTTTGTGTATTTTATGAACGATAATAATTTCTGTTTCTACCATAGCTCGACCTTTGGAGACTCACATGTTGGCATAGGAAGGAATTAACATGTTCTTACCTGAAAGAGGTATTTTCAAAATAAAAATGCCCGAAGGCGGATAATGCTACCTTCGTGCTCTTGCAAGTAGACATAGTGCCACCCGGCCTTTGGGGATTTATGCGTCGTATTGCACAAAGTAGAATTAACACATCCTTTTGAGAGTGTAATACGTTGGGAGAATTGACTTGGGTGTTTTGCGTTTATTGCTATTGTTACGAATAGCAAGAGTCGCCATCGACTTTTCTTTCATCCAATAAAGGAAAGGGTGAAAAGAACAGGAAAGACCTTTTGAGAATTTTCTTGAGTTCGGGGGGTAGGTTATGAAAAGGGAAGGTGTTAGCACCCTTTTCATCCGTAGTTATCTATGGGCTCTTAGCTTCTAGCTCACTTTGAGATGCTTTGTTTGAAACGTGTTTGTGATAGTTTTGACAGTATGTTTGAAAAGTGCATTTGTTTAGGTGAACTTTGTAATGATTCTCGTCTCTATAAGAATGCATACAAAGTGTTGACTTTTGAAAATATTTCATTTGAAAGTGTTGGCGTATTTGAAAGATGTTTTGAAAATGGTTGTGAGCAAGAAACTACAAGCGTTCTACCTAATCAAAAAGTCTTTATTCATTTCCTCCTCCTTTAGATATTGCTATCTTACCATTGATTGGTAAGAATCCCTATCATTGGATGTGAAGGGACATGTGTGGGTCGTTGTACAGTCATAGAAGGCAACATTGTAGGATACCTTTGAAATTTGTTATGAGGGTCAAAGATCGTTTACTGAAGGAAGCATTGAAGGGTCATTGAGGGACTACGATCTTGTATTCGAGGATCATTGCTAAAGTATCCCACGTTCGAGGGACATGACTGTTTTATTTAAAGGCAACAAGTGTGGGTTACCCTAGAGGTGCATGTGTGAATTTTGTTTTGTTTTCAAGTATTTTTCTTTGAAATTAGGGTTTTCTAAGGATTAATTTTGAGTCTAACCATACTGTGATGTGGTGGGAGAACTGACTTGGGATTTTGCGTTTGTGTTCGCAAATGTTTCAGTTTAGCAAGAATCGCCACCGACTTTTTATTTTATCCTAAGGAAAGGTCAAAAAGCACATGAAAGACCTTTGAGATGTTTTCTTGGGTTCGGAGGGTATATTATGAAAAGGGAAGGTGCTAGCACCCTTTTCATCCATGGTTATCCATGGGCTCTTAGATACTTGTTTTAGATCACTTGCCTTTGCTTTTCAATTGTTTGAAATGGTGCTTTGTGTGTGTGGTTTTGAAAAATGTTTTGAAAAAGATGCCTTGTCTAGGCAACCTTTATAATGATTCTTGTCTGAATATATACAAAGGTGTGTGTCTTTTTGAAAAGATATTTCAATGTTTTGAAAGTTGTTTTGAAGTTGTATTGTGAAGTGTTTTTGAAAATGGCAAGGATGTTTTGCAAGATTTTTGATCAAGTAACTAAGAGTTGTCTACCCTATTTTAATCAAAGATCTTTCTTATGTTTTTAACCCTTTTTAACAGTGTTGTTTCACCATTGTGTTTGATGAACAACCTTGTGTTAGGATGTTAAACGGGACAGGCACGGGTCATCGTGTACAATCATTGAAAGCAACTTGTAAGACGCTCTAGCAATTTTGTAAGGGACGATATCATTTTACCGGAGGCAACATCGAGGGTCATCGAGGGACTACGATCTTTGTTTATCGAAGGGGCGTTTGCTAGAGTGTCTCATACTCGAGGGACATGATTGCATTTTCTGAGGCAACATGCGAGGTTACCCTAGAGGTGCAAGTGTGAATTGTGTATTGATTTTCATGCATTTATCTTGTATTAAGTTATCTAGCGATTGATTTTGAATCTTCGCATACAAACCCTAATTACTATACAGTATATTGAAAGCAATAAATTGCGGGAATTTAAAGTCTAAATTATTACAAAACAGTATCCGGGGATGGGGGTACAAATATTTACAAATGGGGATGAGTCTCATCAGAATAATAATGTCCAAGTATTATGTTACAATCAAATCGAATCGACGCAATTCAAATATTAACAAATTGTAACAAAATAAAGAGAATCAAAAGTATTATGTGATGCATGTATTTATTTACAAATGATCAAATAAAATTTAATCTAATAAAGACTTAAGTGTCATTATTATTATTTTTGTGAAGAAAAAGTTTTTTTAAAGAAAGAAAATAATTTGAATTAATGCCTCCATCATTTTTTGTATTTTTATTAAATGAAAACAAACATTAAAGAAAATTATATTGAGAAAAATCAAAATGAAAATTAAGCTATTAATTGTTTCTTATTATTAACAAAAAAAGGAAATCATTTAGAAAGAAAATAAATGAAGGAGTATTAGTTTAAAGAAAGGAAAGAGTTTAAATAAAAAAAAGGGTGGGCTTAAGAATGTGTTTTTGGATGACCCAAAAGAAGAACAAAATGGCCAGAAGAGGGGAAAAGGAGGGGGTGCTTGTTAGTAAGAGTGAAGTGGGCTTAAGCAGTTGGGGCGCACAGGCCCAGAATGAAATGTTGAACAAATTTGTTAGGGTTGCTTCAGTTTAGGGTTTCTAACCTTTTGGCCACAGCGGCACCTCCTTCTTCTTCGCTCTCTTCGTCTTTCAAACAATGCTTTGATTCTTCCTCTTTCCTCCAAGATGCCAGAGCGTTGCCTCCCCCTTCTCTCGTCTTCACAGCAGTCCATGTTGATGGTTTGAAACGTATAGTCTTTATCTTATTCTGATTCTTTAGGGTTTTGACAGTTTGCATTTATATGATCTTTGTACATTTTATTGTTTGCATGCTTTGATTCCTTGATGTTTCATGCGTGAGATGCAGAAAAACTGAGGAAAATGGAAACTATACCTTGGTGATTGGCTTCTGAAGAATGGATGGAGGGTTGGAACGACGGCGCTCTTGGTGGTCGGAGGAAGAGGAGGAGCGTGATGGTCGCTTGCTTTGGATTCTGGTATTTCTGTATTTCTTTTGATTGTTTGATGATGAGTGTTCTGAGAACTGTGCTTGCTCTTTGTTTTAGTTGATGATGAACAAATCTGAAACTATTTTGCTTCTTTTTTTCACTTCTGAACCTCTTCCTCTTCTTTGTTATGTTGATGATGATCACCTCTGAAACTATTTCATTTGGATTTTTGTTGATGGAATGGTTCTGAGATTGTTTTGGTATATGATGAACAAATGTTCTGAAACTTGTTGTTTGAACTGGTTTCTTGATGGTTGATGAAGCTAGATTGTGTTTTCTTGAGTTTGCAGGCTGTAGGTTTTGGCTTTTTGTGGTTGCAGGCAGATCTGTAGCTGAACAGTTTTTGCAGTTTGTAATGCTTTAGTTAGCAGGTTTACTGGTTGATTTTTTGTGGTTACAAACAGGTTTGTAGCTTTGCAGCTTACAGTTTTGCAGTTTTGTGAGTTTGGCTTGCAGGTTTGTAAGCTTGGAGTTTTAGAGGTAGGCTTATTGTTAGTTTTATGTTTTGGAAATTGCAGATTTGCTTTGGGTTTGCATGTTTTACTTGCAGGTTTTTTTGTTGTTTGAGCTTGTAGTTCTTACAGGTTTGGTGAGCTTTGGACATGTTTGGAAACAGGCTTGTGGTGAGTTGGAGGCAGATTTGCTATTCTGTTGTGTTTTTGGTTAGGGAAACAGGCTTGTGCTTTTTTGGATTTGCAAGCAAGTTTCTGTAGGTTTTGTTTTTTTTGGTTTTGGAAACAGGCTTGTGCTTTTTTTTGTTTTTTTATAGGTTGGGAAGCTTGAAGGTTATGCAGGTTGAGTTGGAGACAGGCTTGTTGTTTTGGGAGGAAGGCTTGCGCTTGTTGTTAGTTTTTTCTATCCTCTTTGACTGTTATGCAGGCTTGCTCTTTTATATCTTATGTGTTTCTTTTCTCACTTGAAAAACCTGCCTTTTGCCAAAACTACAAAACTCTCACTGAGGTTCTCTCTTTTCTCTCTCTCCATAAGCATTTTTAATTGCTTATTATATTTTTATTCTGAAAAATTGGGTTTTCTAGAAAATGATGAAAGCATCTTTGACAAGTTTTGACTTGTCAAGTGAACTATCTCCTGCTGTCTTGCTTTTTGTGTGCTGTATTGCTGTTTTCATGCTGCATTACCATTTTTATCCAATATGTCTTGTAACTTGGTTTTGGGAAATTTTGTACTGTAGCTGAATATGGGACTTTGCTTGCTGCTGTGTTATTCATTTGCTTGAGTTACCTTGGCAGTTTTGGCGCCTGTTTGTCTCTTTGAATTTGTGACTTAGTTTGCAGTATAGTTTTCTTGGTCAATGCAGCTTGGAACTTTGTTTGCAGTTCAGTTTGCTTGGTTAATGCAGCTTGGAACTTTTTGTATTTGAACCATGTTTTTGTATCTAGCTTGACATGCTTGTATTTATATTTTATTTTTCTCTCTGTGAACCGAGGAGAGCGATCTTCTTTATGATTTGCAGAGAGAAAAATAAAGTGTGACGAAAATAGGCAATCTGATTCTAGACGGCCAATTTTAATGATGATTTTTTTTTTTCATTTGAAAATTCTTGTGCTGGTTTTCTTTTCTTTCTTCTCTTTTTCAGGTGGATGCATCTTGGACAATAGCAGAAGCAATAAAAGCCAGAGTTTTTAGGAGATTAGGCTTATGTTTATTATTTTTCATTTATTGTAAACAAATATTATTGTAAATACTGTAAGTTGTAAATTTACAATATTCCGATAAACTTTGTAACAATATTTAAAAATAATAAAAGAGGTCTTTATCAAAATATCTTCCAATCTTTTCTTGCATTATTTATTTAATTATTTAAGACTCTTAAATCAAAATAATTGGAACTGTATCCCAATAATTTTAATTCAGATGAAATAAATAATCAACAAACTTTTGCAGTCTCGTAACCTTGCATTACTCACAATACGCATGGTATTCCAATTAACACACGCATTGTATAGTTAAACAAACAAAGCATTCCAATAATTGATAAACCTTTCACTCCACTTAATCAAGCAACTGCCTTAATGTTCCAAACAAAAGTCTCAGCCCTTATCCCAGATAATTGGGTTTTGAGAAACAACCAGTAATCTTGAACAAGCGTGAAAATAATGTAACAGTTAATTGAATTTCTAAGGATTCAGTTCCTTCTGAGAAATGCGAGCGAAAAACCCTAATTCTGGATTGACCGATAAAGAAAAGTCTGTTTGACCGATTCTTGAGCCAATCTCAAAAATCAGAGAAAAACCCTGGGGTTGTGATTTCTTGTGAAAAAGGGAGGGAAAATTTTGGGGTATAACAGTTGCCCCTGTTCAATCTTCTTAAACCTGAAGAGTTAGATTGGCGAGTTTGCCTTTTGCGACTCGAAGGTAAAAGATGATTGGACACTAGAGTGCCCATAAATTTGCACTCGTCAAAGCATGGTTGAGAGAATGGGCTTAAAGATGCCATTTGGAGATGTGACAGAATCTTGTCGGGGATGGGCTTAAAGATGCCATCGGGGAATGTTTGTTGAACTGTATGTTATAGGTGAAAGGATGAGGATCAGAAAGGTATCCGTGTTTGGAGCATCTCTGAACCAGGGGTCTGAATAAGCAATAGATTAGCATCCGCGTTTGGAGCTTCCGTAAACTGTTTTCAGCGAACTAAATCTGAACAAGTGATAGATTGACATCCATGTTTGGAAGCATCCGTAAACTGTTTTCAAAAGTTGAATCTGAACAAGCGATAGATTAACATCCGTGTTTGGAGAATCCATAAACTGTTTTCAGAAGTCTTGAAGTTGAATAAGCAATAGATTAACATCCATGTTGGGAAGCATCCGTAAACTGTTTTCAAAAGTTGAATCTGAACAAGCGATAGATTAACATCCGTGTTTGGAGAATCCGTAAACTGTTTTCAGAAGTCCTGAAGTTGAATAAGCAATAGATTAGCATCCATGTTGGGAAGCATCCGTAAACTGTTTTCAAAAGTTGAGTTGAAGCTTGTTAATCTCATCCTTGAAAAAGGTAAGATATTAGCTGAAACACAAAGTTATGTTGCATGAAATGTATGATGCAATATATGTGTTATATCAATGTTTATGATATATGAATGCAATATATGCGCATGTAAGCTGATGAGCTGTCTTACTGAGGAAAATAAATCCTGGATAGCTGGAGATAATAAAATCTTTAACCGCTGTCGGAGAAAATAAATCCTTGACTGCTGTCGGGGATTGAGAATCCTTTGATCATTGAAAATGAGAAGTCCTGGGACCACTGCTGAAGAGTAGGTGTGTCTTCAAGCTTTTTTGACAACCTCTGCAGGGAGAAATTATACTGCCGGAAAAGTCAGGAGTTTCGTTTGTATGCCAATCTACCGGGGAAGCCAAAATGAGAATCTTCATTCTGTTAATAGTATCAGGAGCTTGGGAGTATACCAATCTCTTGAGGTTTCAAGGATGAGAATCTTTATTCTGTTAAGGATTAGCTGCTATCTGGTTGATCTCCAGGCTTCAAGATGTATCATACCATTATCTGGTCGAATCCAGGCTTCATGGCTTGTATTAAAGATATACCACTATCTGGTTGACTCCAGTCTTCGTAGTATTCTTGGCTGCTATCTGGTCGTAATCCAGGCTTCACAGAAACTTGTATTGATATCTGGTCGTAATCCAGGCTTCAAGATGTATCATACCATTATCTGGTTGAATCCAGGCTTCATGGCTTGTATTAAAGATATACCACTATCTGGTCGACTCCAGTCTTCGTAGTATTCTTGGCTTCTATTTGGTCGCAATCCAGGTTTCACAGAAACTTGTATTGCTATCTGGTCGTAATCCAGGCTTCACAATAATTTGATGGGGATTAAACTATTATCTGGTCGAATCCGAGCTTCATAGCTTTCTCTTAAGAGATACCACTATCTGGTCGTAATCCAGGCTTCGTGGTAGTCTGATACTGTTATCCGGTCGTAATCCGGGCTTCACAATATGTTGTAGAGATCAAGATACTATCCAGTCGAATCCAGGATTCATAACTTGAATTTTGTGAGAATTTGATCTTTGACGACCGTAACTTCCAACAGGTGATGAAGGAATCTTTGACGACCGTGACTTCCAACAGGTGATGAAGGAATCTTCGACGACCGTAACTTCCAACAGGTGATGAAGGAATCTTCGACGACCGTAACTTCCAACAGGTGATGAAGGAATCTTCGACAACTGTAACTTCCAACAGGTGATGAAGGAATCTTCGACGACCGTAACTTCCAACAGGTGATGAAGGAATCTTCGACGACCATAAATTCCAACAGGTGATGAAGGAATCTTCGACGACCATAACTTCCAACAGGTGATGAAGGAATCTTCGATGACCGTAACTTCCAACAGGTGATGAAGGAATCTTCGACGACCATAACTTCCAACAGGTGATGAAGGAATCTTCGACGATCGTAACTTCCAACAGGTGATGAAGGAATCTTCGATGACCGTAACTTCCAACAGGTGATGAAGGAATCTTCGACGACCATAACTTCCAACAGGTGATGAAGGAATCTTCGACGACCGTAACTTCCAACAGGTGATGAAGGAATCTTCGATGACCGTAACTTCCAACAGGTGATGAAGTAATTTTTGACGACCGATCAATTTGAAATGTAATTTGTTTTGGAGAATAAATCCTTGACAAATGTTGAGGAAATAAACCCATGACTGTTGGTCTGCTAGAGAGGTGATGAACTTCTCGAGGACGCTTGAACTTCTTTTCAGAAAGATTTCGGAGAGGTTCATCACTGCCCCTAGTATCGGATGTTTGTGACACTGTATGTAACCCTTTATTGAGATTGACATTCTAATGCCCCAAGTGATGGTGAGGGATACTTGCCCCATATTAATCTGCAAATTGAGAGATTTCTTGAAATCTTGACTGGACTGCCCCATGTTTAATGCTCTTTGAAAGATTTGTTGAAATCTTGACTGGACTGCCCCAGGTTAATCTGCAAATTAAGAGATTTCTTGAAATCTTGACTGGACTGCCCCAAGTTTAATGGTCTTTGAAAGATTTGTTGAAATCTTGACTGGACTGCCCCAGGTTAATTGGACAATATTATATCAGGCCCCCTTTTGTTGATGGGAGATTTTTTCAACTGGAGTATCATCCCACTTGAAGTGATTTTATTCACTGAGAGAGCTTTTATTCCTCCGAACATTCACTGTATGAATTTCTTCGCTGTTAAACAAATAACCATGTGCAAACAACGATATTCAAATAATGCAAAGTTCAAGCTTGTCTCGAAGTTTTGAAAAATGCATTTTTTAGCAGAAAACTTTTTATAAGACAAATTCAACACAAGATTTAGAGCAAAGCCTTACAGGAGTCAGGATACCTTTTGTAACAGTATGTTTTCGAACTAACCCATGCTTCAATTAGGACTTTTGAAGGGTTGTAACGTGGCTTGGTTCATGGTTTAAGAAATAAAGGATAAAGGCTCAAAGTATATTTGTACCCACCCGCTCTTCATGATGTCCTTCAATCCTATACTCAGTTAATTGTGCATCGAACTCTATTCGAGTTTGGAACGACGTTTTGGTGATAGCTCACACAAGTTGAATTTATTGGAAGGCATTCATCATTTTTTTGCAACATTTTTCATGTTGTTGAGGATTTACAACGACCTCTTTCTTTCGGTTTATTATCCCTAACTTTTGCCTGACTGTTCCTGTTTTTGAGATTACAGTCAGCGGGATGCCCCGGCTTTCTTAAGCCTCCTTTGTAGGTTTTGGCTCAGTGGGCTTTTTTGAGAGATAATGACTGCCTATGAGATAAAGACCCATCATTGTCTTTTGGTTCCAAAGGAATGTTTTTGATGTTATTCGTTGTATTACGAAGTGAGAGTTTGCGACCTCAATGCGCCTCTTTTGAATTAACTGAAAGACTACGCCGCCCCAGGTTTAATCAAAGGTTTCAATTTGTGTTTAAAATAGAAAACTTCTACTTCTTTGGCTTGAAGGGGTTGACTAGGGATTATCTTCCTTATAACTCCTGTGTTTAGGATTTGAAAGAAATGCATGTACATCGTCAGCAAGGTCTGTCCAAAAGCATACTGTATGAGATTATGGTATTGTTTTGTCATCCTCCCTCTAAAGGCTTGTAACTTTTGTCAAGAGTTAAATATCGTAAAGAAAGTAGGAAGCATAATTCAAGAATAGTGAAAACGAATGGACGAATTCAAGACAAACATATGCAATGCATTAATGAAACAGAGTTTGACATCAACAGATAATTGTTTGAATAACAAAAGAAATTACAACTTGAAAATTCAAATGAAACAAAAGTCTCTTAGTTCGAACTTTTCATTTCAGGTGGAAAACCCTCAGCGGAAGATTTTCATCTCGCCGTCCGGCATAAATTTCAGCACTCCGTTGTCAATCAAGTCTTGGATCTTGTTTTTCAAAGCCCAACAGTCGTTGGTGTCATGTACAGGACTATAGGAGTGGTATACACAAAATGCGTCGGGGTGATAGCTAGGAGCAGAGGTATTGGGCTTTCGAATAGGATCCTTTAAAGCAGTCAGATTGACCTCCAACAAGCGTTCCAGTATTAGAGATGATGGTATGTCGGTCTCAGTGAACTGTCTTCAAGACGTATTTTGCTTTTGCCAATTACCCCGTTGACGCTGGCGCGATTGATGCTGGGCTTGTGACCCTGAAACAAGTTGGGGAGCTTTTCCCTTTTCTTCTTGTCTCAAAGTAGGTTGAATGATGACTTGACCTTCAACCCTAGTTGTTTGCCCCACTTGGTTATCTTGAAGTAGTTTGTTGACGAGGACTCTGAGCTCCTCTTGTCTTTGAGCCAGGTCTTGAATGAGAGCCATCTGGCCCACTAGTTGTCCCATCATCTGGATCTTCATTGTTGCCAACTCAATCTGTAGTTCTTCTAACTGATCATTCCTGACGCCACCTAGATTCTCTGGGATTATGCCTCTTGTGAGGAGAGCTTTCACTTCTTCTTGCCCCTGGGATAGGTTCAAGAACATTTCTTGAAGTTGAGCGTTTTGAGCCTGGATATCT
Organism: Vicia faba; assembly: GCA_948472305.1. NCBI lineage: Eukaryota > Viridiplantae > Streptophyta > Magnoliopsida > Fabales > Fabaceae > Vicia > Vicia faba. Next base: position 1,703,487,768 of record OX451737.1, on the reverse strand, counting down.
TCGACAGTCCTTTCTAGAGCCATCTCTTCTGAAATAAACAGTAGGATAATAAGGAAACCTGAAAAGGAAAACCTGTCATGATACAATGCATGATATGTGGATGCATGTTTTCAAGAATCTCTCGGGGTAAAGACAAGAAAATGTTTGAACTTTGATCAGCATCTTTGACTGGAGAAATTTGTATCGGTGGATGTATTTCCACGAGAATCAAGCTCACCATGTCAAGTGGGTCATAGCACTCGATTCAAGTTGTTGCACTTGATCTTTGACGGCGTTTGTGTAGAGGAAAGTGAAAACCTCTTGCCCTTTGGTAGACGTCTGGTTCAACGTGCCCCTACATCAAAACACCCTCGAGATCCTTGAAATGGTTATTGAAAATGCTATGGTATGATGTTATGATGTTATGTACAGGTATGCAAAAGTAAGCAAGTGTATATATAGATAATCACATTCACACAAAGCAGACAAGCCCTTAGGTTTAGGCTTGCATGGGGTTTGTAGGTAAGTACCCTCTTGAGGTTGGTTGGCTCAACCTGTCCTAAAATAGAAACCGGGTTCTAAGGAGCTCAATATCACTGGATTATTTTATGTGTTCATTGTTTTGGTTTAGCCACTTAACTGGCGACCAAAATATTCCAAGAAAATAATCCTCAATGACTGTAGTATCGAGTATCTACCAACTTCGGACTGCACCAAAGTCGGTCATCTCACTACCCCTAAAAAAGGCCAAGGAGGTCAAGTAAGGTTCTAAGAGTTCGTTAGTGCTTCATGACATCACTCAGCGGCCCCGTATTCTCTTTGATTGACTCAAAGGCTATCGGTACCCACAAATATGTCATACTAACGTAGCTACTGCTTCAACCATGTCGGTATACCCCGCACAGTTCCCTCATAGTTTATTGCTACTTACCTAAAAGGTGGCCCCAAATCCGGGTGTAGGATTTAAAACAAACCCAAACAAGGAACCAAAAAAAGTAAAGCAATCAAGCTAAGCATGTAAAGGTGATCTAAAACCCTAAGGTAACCCCACTTTTAGAAAAGTCCCCAGCAGAGTCTCCAGTTCTGTGATGCAGTGGGAGAACTGACTTGGGATTTTGCGTTTGTGTTTGCAAATGTTTCGGTTTAGCAAGAGTCGCCACTGACTTTTTATTTTATCCAAAGGAAAGGTCAAAAAGCACATGAAAGACCTTTTAGATGTTTTCTTGGGTTCGGGGGGTAGATTATGAAAAGGGAAGGTGCTAGCACCCTTTTCATCCATGGTTATCCATGGGCTCTTAGTTACTTGGTTTAGATCACTTGCCTTTGCTTTTCAATTGTTTGAAATGGTGCTTTGTGTGTGTGGTTTTGAAAAATGTTTTGAAAAAGATGCCTTGTCTAGGCAACCTTTGTAATGATTCTTGTCTGAATATATACAAAGGTGTGTGTCTTTTTGAAAAGATATTTCAATGTTTTGAAAGTTGTTTTGAAGTTGTGTTGTGAAGTGTTTTTGAAAATGGCAAGGATGTTTTGCAAGATTTTTGATCAAGTAACTAAGAGTTGTCTACCCTATTTTACTCAAAGATCTTTCTTATGTTTTTAACCCTTTTTAACAGTGTTGTTTCACCACTGTGTTTGATGAACAACCTTGTGTTAGGATGTTAAACGGGACAGGCGTGGGTCATCGTGTACAATCATTGAAAGCAACTTGTGAGACACTCTAGAAATTTTGTAAGGGACGAGATCATTTTACCGGAGGCAACATCGAGGGTCATCGAGGGACTACGATCTTTGTTTATTGAAGGGGCGTTTACTAGAGTGTCTCATACTCGAGGGACATGATTGCATTTTCCGAGGCAACATGCGAGGTTACCCTAGAGGTGCAAGTGTGAATTGTGTATTGATTTTCACGCATTTATCTTGTATTAGGCTATCTAGCGATTGATTTTGAATCTTCTCATACAAACCCTAATTACTATACAGTATATTGAAAGCGATAAATTGCGGGAATTTAAAGTCTAAATTATTACAAAACAGTATCCGAGGATGGGGGTACAAATATTTACAAATGGGGATGAGTCTCATCAGAATAATAATGTCCAAGTATTATGTTACAACCAAATCGAATCGACGCAATTCAAATATTAACAAATTGTAAAAAAATAAAGAGAATCAAAAGTATTATGTGATGCATATATTTATTTACAAATGATCAAATAAAATTTAATCTAATAAAGACTTAAGTGTCATTATTATTATTTTTGTGAAGAAAAAGTTTTTTTAAAGAAAGAAAATAATTTGAATTAATGCCTCTATCATTTTTTTTATTTTTATTAAATGAAAACAAACATTAAAGAAAATTATATTGAGAAAAATCAAAATGAAAATTAAGCTATTAATTGTTTCTTATTACTAACAAAAAAAGGAAATCATTTAGAAAGAAAATAAATGAACGAGTATTAGTTTAAATAAAGGAAAGAGTTTAAATAAAAAAAAGGGTGGGCTTAAGAATGTGTTTTTGGATGACCCAAAAGAAGAACAAAATGGCCAGAAGAGGGGAAAGGGAGGGGGTGCGTGTTAGTAAGAGTGAATTGGGCTTAAGCAGTTGGGGCGCACAGGCCCAGAATGAAATGTTGAACAAATTTGTTAGGGTTGCTTCAGTTTAGGGTTTGTAACCTTTTGGCCACAACGGCGCCTCCTTCTTCTTCGCTCTCTTCGTCTCTCAAACGAAGCTTTGATTATTCCTCTTTCCTCCAAGATGCCAAAGCGTTGCCTCCCCCTTCTCTCGTCTTCACAGCGGTCCACATTGATGGTTTGAAAGGTATAGTCTTTATCTTGTTCTGATTCTTTAGGGTTTTTACAGTTTGCATTTATATGATCTTTGTACATTTTATTGTTTGCATGCTTTGATTCCTTGATGTTTCATGCGTGAGATGCAGAAAAATTAAGGAAAAAGGAAACTATACCTTGGTGATTGGCTTCTTAAGAATGGATGGAGGGTTGGAACGACGGCGCTCTTGGTGGCCGGAGGCGGAGGAGGAGCGTGATGGTTGCTTGCTTTGGCTTCTGGTATTTCTGCATTTCTTTTGATTGTTTGATGATGAGTGTTCTGAAAACTGTGCTTGCTCTTTATTTTAGTTGATGATGAACATATCTGAAACTATTTTGCTTCTTTTTTTCACTTCTGAACCTCTTCCTCTTCTTTGTTATGTTGATGATGATCACCTCTGAAACTATTTCATTTGGATTTTTGTTGATGGAATGGTTTTGAGATTGTTTTGGTTGATGATGAACAAATGTTCTGAAACTTGTTGTTTGAAATGGTTTCTTGATGGTTGATGAAGCTAGATTGTGTTTGCTTGAGTTTGCAGGCTGTAGGTTTTAGCTTTTTGTGGTTGCAGGCAGATCTGTAGTTGTACAGTTTTTGCAGTTTGTAATGCTTTGGTTAGCAGGTTTACTGGTTGAGTTTTTGTGGTTACAAACAGGTTTGTAGCTTTGCAGCTTACAGTTCTGCAGTTTTGTGAGTTTGGCTTGCAGGTTTGTAAGCTTGGAGTTTTGGAGGCAGGCTTATTGTTAGTTTTATGTTTTGGAAATTGCAGATTTGCTTTGGGTTTGCAAGTTTTACTTGCAGGTTTTTTTGTTGTTTGAGCTTGTAGTTCTTACATGTTTGTTGAGCTTTGGACAAGTTTGGAAACAGGCTTGTGGTGAGTTGGAGGCAGATTTTCTATTCTGTTGTGTTTTTGGTTATGGAAACAGGCTTGTGCTTTTTTGGATTTGCAAGCAAGTTTCTGTAGGTTTTGGTTTTTTTGGTTTTGGAAACAGGCTTGTGCTTTTTTTTTGTTTTTTTTACAGGTTGGGAAGCTTGAAGGTTATGCAGGTTGAGTTGGAGACAGGCTTGCTATTTTGGGAGGCAGGCTTGCGCTTGTTGTTATTTTTTTCCGTCCTCTTTGACTGTTATGCATGCTTGCTCTTTTTATCTTATGTGTTTTTTTCTCACTTGAAAAACCTGCCTTTTTCCAAAACTGCAAAACTCTCATTGAGGTTCTCTCTTTTCTCTCTCTCCATAAGCATTTTTAATTTCTTATTATATTTTTATTCTGAAAAATTGGGTTGTCTAGAAAATGATGAAAGCATCTTTGACAAGTATTGACTTGTCAAGTAAACTATCTCCTGCTGTCTTGCTTTTTGTCTGTTGTATTGCTCTTTTCATGCTGCATTACTATTTTTATCCAATCTGTCTTGTAACTTGGTTTTGGGCAATTTTTTACTGTAGCTGAATATGGGACTTTGCTTGCTGCTGTGTTATTCATTTGCTTGACTTACCTTTGCAGTTTTGGCGCCTGTTTGTCTCTTTGAATTTGTGACTTAGTTTGCAGTATAGTTTGCTTGGTTAATGCAGCTTGTAACTTTGTTTGCAGTTCAGTTTGCTTGGTTAATGCAGCTTGGAACTTTTTGTATTTGAACCATGTTTTTGCATCTAGCTTGACATGCTTGCATTTATATTTTATTTTTCTCTCTGTGAACCGAGGAGAGCGATCTTCTTTGTGATTTGTAGAGAGAAAAATAAAGCGTGACGAAAATAGGCAATCTGATTCTAGACGGCCAATTTTAATGATGATTTTTTTTCTTCTTTTCGTTTGAAAATTCTTATGCTGATTTTCTTTTCTTTCTTCTCTTTTTCAGGTGGTGGCATCTTGGACAATAGCAGAAGCAATAGAAGCCAGAGTTTTTAGGAGATTAGGCTTAGGTTATTATTTTTCATTTATTGTAAACAAATATTATTGTAAATACTGTAAGTTGTAAATTTACAATATTCCGATAAACTTTGTAACAATATTTAAAAATAATAAAAGAGGTCTTTATCAAAATATCTTCCAATCTTTTCTTGCATTGTTTATTTAATTATTTAAGACTCTTAAATCAAAATAATTGGAACTGTATCCCAATAATTTTAATTCAGATAAAATAAATAATCAACAAACTTTTGCAGTCTCGTAACCTTGCATTACTCACAATACGCATGGTATTCCAATTAACACACACATTGTATAGTTAAACAAACAAAGCATTCCAATAATTGATAAACCTTTCACTCCACTTAATCAAGCAGTTGCCTTAATGTTCCAAACAAAAGTCTCAGCCCTTATCCTAGATAATTGGGTTTTGAGAAACAACCAGTAAACTTGAACAAGCGTGAAAATAATGTAACAGTTAACTGAATTTCTGAGGATTCAGTTCCTTCTGAGAAATGCAAGCGAAAAACCCTAATTCTGGATTGACCGATAAAGAAAAGTGTGTTTGACCGATTCTTGAGCCAATCTAAAAAATCAGAGAAAAACCCTAGGGTTGTGATTTCTTGTGAAAAAGGGAGGGAAAATTTTGGGGTATAACACATACAAACCCTAATTACTAGCAATAATATTGAAAGCGATAAATTACGGGAATTTAAAGTTCTACGCTATTACATCTTTTTGGGGATGGGGATACAAATCACAAATGGGGGATGAAAGAAATTAAAACCTAATTACTATTACAACCAAATTGAATAATGAATAACAATATCTAAAAATATAAAGGTAATGTAAAAAGGAAAGAAAATTGTTTTAAAAAAACTTTATGCATCGACACATGCACTTATGCATCAATACATATCACTTCTTGCCCCTGGAAATCAAAGCCAACTTAGTATGTATTGATACATAATGGTTTGCATCGACTCATTTCTGTTTAGCATCAACACATGCGCTTATGCATCAATACTTATCACTTCTTGCTCCTGGAAATCAAAACCACCTCAATATGTATTGATACTTAATGGTTTGCATCAACTCATTTCTATTTTGCATCGACTCATTCGTTTTTTGCATCGACTCATACTTATTTTGTCTCTCTGTAATATGTCTTGATAACAGTATGTATTGATACATAATGCATTGTATCGACTCATCCCTTGTTTTGTAACTAATATGAGTCGACTCATATGAGATATGTATCGACTCATACTACAGTTTTACCTCTAACATTTTTCTGTTGCATATATAAATCAATTCTCAGCACATGGTTAATGAAAATGAAAAGTAAGCATATGGTTAGCTTCATGGAAATGATATCTACATTTTATATTCACAAATGACTACTAATTATGCTTGTATGAAGAGTTCAAAGTCAAGAAAAATTACCTTGAAACTGAAATTCTTGTTTTGATCTAGAGTTATTATATTGTCTTGGAGAAGTCAAGTTGCAGGTGGCTGTTTTTGAGTTTGGAAAATGGTGATAGTGATTTTACATAATTTATTCCTATGTTTGAACAACTTTTATATGATGTATATGAAGTATTTGGATGGTTTGTTTGGGCAAAACTTGCAAGGTATGAGAGATTCAAAGATTTGGATTCCACGGCTCAAAGATGGAGGCTTAATGAACAGTTCTGTTTTTTTAAGAGTGAACGGATTTTGAATGCTTGTTTCTATTTATTTCTTTTTCCTGACCTCCCTCTCTTACAATTGGTATCTCTATTTATAGGCAATAGGTTTGGGAGGTTGAAGTAATTATATTTTCAAACCAACATGTTATGGTTTGGTTGGATTGTACATGAGAATTCATGACTTTGCATAGTTCCAATGGGGCCTCGCCTGTTTTTTAGGAGTGCTTTGCAGGTTATAGATGGTTGCTTCTTGATTTGGTATTGTGTATGTGTAGAAGAAACCATTGAGAGGCTCAAGGAGTTGACATTGTGGTTAAGGCCATGCTTTTCAAGAATGACAATGGTGCCTTTATGCCATAAATGGAAAGATCTTTTGGACAATGGCTCAAACACTTGGGTAATAGCTCAAAATTAGGTGTAAGCATTAAATTATGGTGAGATTTGCAAGTTAGAAGGCCTGAAACACAAGATTATGCAGCATAACATATAGATTAGATAACGTGTTCTTCAACAAAATGTCTTGTAATTCAAGAATGGATGTCCAACTTCATGCCTTTGAATCGCCTAGATCCTGTATGATAAATTCATGCTCTTGGATGTTTTGGAAAGCTTTAAACATCCTCTACAACCTTCATGTTTTCCACTTTTGTTAAATCAGGTTGGAACTAGGTGAAAATTGGCCAATAAGTCGAGATAAAAACTGACCAAAACTTGTTGAAAATTTCTCTAAGCGTTGGATGAAAATGTCATGACTTCATGAGCCTGTATCTTCAAATCTAGGTGTTTTTTAGACATCAACCCTCTAATACAAAGTTGTAGAATTCTTCAAGATCTACAACTTTCATGTTGAAAGTTTTCTTTGAATCCTCTTGCATCTTTGTGAAAAATTGTCATGAAGTAGTGAAATTATCAAGGTTAAAGACACTTAGAAATTTTCTAAGTATTGAAAATATTGACTTTTTGTGGACTTTCTTGACTTTCTTGATTCTTAATGATCAAGTTTGATATTTTTGAATGTCTATATGAATTTTGATCTTTGGAATATAATGTTGACCAAAAAGTCAAAGTTTGACTTTTTGTGTATCGGTTGACTTTTCGTCAATTGGTCCAAATTTTAACTATCAAACCTTTGATCCTGAGGAATGATTTGAGCCATGAAATTATGTCAACATGTCGTGTTTCAGTCCTTGAAATTATGTTTCAAACCAATAGATTATGTATTAGGTCAAAAGTCAATGATCAGTTAACTTCAAAACCCTAATTTGCGGTCTCAGTGTTTTAGATGTGATTTTGTCTGATCAATTCTTGAGAATCCTTGAGCATTGGAGATCCTTTGTGAGGAGTGTCTTGGGAAAAGAGAGGGCAAATTTTGGGGTACAACAACTGCCCCTGTTCAATCTTATTAAACCTTAAGAGTTAGATTGACGGGTCCGCCATTCGTGACTTGAGGGTGGAGGATGATTGAACACTAGAGTGCCCAGAAATTTGCACTCGTTGATACACGAAATAATGTGTTAGTTGATTGTGTCGGGAATGGGCTTAAAGATGCCATTTTGAGAAGTGGTAAAGAGTTATCAGAGATGGGCTTATAGATTCCATCCAAAGTAGTTGTTGATAGATATTGGAAGAAGTATCAGAATAAATCTTTGGTCGATTTACACTGAAATAACAGATGTATAAAATGGTCTTTAACTGGATATCGAATCAGCATAAATCTTAGGATCAATTTGAATGAACCAGAGAGAGTGTCTACTGAGAAAATTATCAAAATAAATTTTTGGTCGATTTAATCTGAAGGATATGTTGAGATGGACCCGTGTTAAGCCGTGTCCGAAAATGTATTAGAAGGAACTTGTGTAAGATTTCTTCAGAATGAACCCACATGAAGCTACATCTGGAAATATATTAGAAGGAATCTGAGTAAGATTGCTTCAGGATGAGCCCGTGTGAAGCTGCATCTAGAAATATATGAGAAGGAATCCGTGTAAGATTGCTTCAAGATGAGCCCGTGTGGAACTTCATTTGGAAATATATGAGAAGGAGCCTGGGTAGGGCTGCTTTGGGATGAGTCAGTGTGAAACTGCATTCGAAAATTTATGAGAAGGAGCCTGGGTAGGGCTTCTTCGGGATGAGTCTGTGTGAAACTGCATTCGAAAGTATATGAGAAGGAACCCGTGTAAGATTGCTTCAGGATGAGCCCGTGTGGACTGAATTTGGAAATATATGAGAAGAAATCCATGTAAGATTGCTTCAGGATGAGCCTGTGTGGAACTTTATCTGGGTAGGGCTGCTTTGGGATGAGTCCGTGTGAAACTGCATCTGGAAATTTATGAGAAGGAGCCTGGGTAAGGCTGCTTTGGGATGAGTCTGTGTGAAATTGCATATGGAAATTATATAAGAAGGAACCCGTGTTGGATTACTTCAGCTGGTCGTGTAGATAGTTGCTCTGTCTTGTTTCAGGAACTAATCTTGGACCTGTTGAAAATTGTTGATGATAATTATCTGTTGATTGATATTTCTTGAAAAGGTAAAGAGTTAGTTGTATGCAATGTCATGATGTATGAAATGAATTACATAATGGTGTTCTAAAAAATGAGGTTGTTCTATATGCGCTTCGCATGCATATGCTATGATGTATGAAATGGGAAATGTTGTTGAAGTGTATCTTTGTATGGGAAAATAAATTCCTGACTACTGTTGCGGATGAAGAGTATGTGTATCTTCAATTTTTTCTTGAATACATCCGTTGGGGGATTCCTGTTTGCTTTGAGGAAACTCTACAGGGGATGTTGATTTCTGCTTGGGGAGTAGAGTTCAGGAATCTTAGTAGTTCGTTGCTCTAATGGGGAATTTAATTCTCATATACCATGACTAGGGATACAAGAGATGATTAAACTTCCGATCTATCTGAAGAGAGTAAAGTTAACTGGTATCTGGTTGATTTCCAGGCTTTGCAGCAACTCTCTGGGGATAGTACCAACTCTACTGGAGAAGAGGAGTTCTATCAGTGATGTGTAGTAGTCTGAGGAAAAGACTCAAGCGGGGGAGATTGTAACCTGTTGGGGAAATAAACCTTGTTGAGGAAAGTATTCTCATGATCTTACTGGGGAAATGAATTCTTCTGGTAAAATTCTAGTATCAGATATGAGATGTCGAAAGAGATGTTATGACACAAATATCTGTTTGCAAGTAAGGTGCAGTAAAATCAAAAGCAGTAAAAACACAAGAGATTGTTCACCCAGTTAAGTGTACAACAACACCTACTCTGGGAGCTACCAAGTCAGGGACAAGTTCACTAAATAGTATTGTTGTACCCGGAAATTTTCCCTTTCATTTCCCAAGGCATTTCCTTACAAGGATTTTCAAAAGTTCAAATTTGCACAAGTACAAGTGGGCTTTCAAGCATCAAATCAAAGAAGAACATGTCTGCTTCAATTTCACATCCTTCGATTGGGTTTTTGGCCTCTTTAGATACAAGCTTCGCCTACATCCTTCGATTGAGCATTGACCCCTGACATGCTTGCTTTGATTCACAAAATAATGGCTATCTGCATGCATCCTTTGATTGAGCAAATACTTCCTTCCTGCATGCTTCGATTCACAAAGCAAGGGGGCTCCCACCATGCTAGCGTACATAAGGCAAAAGCTTCCCTATGCATTCATATTAGCCCCCACAGGGCTTTGGCTATCTTCATGCTAGCTCTGACTGGGAAAAGTCTTCCTTTGAAACAACTTGCTTTCGATTCACAAGGGCAACGCCTATCTTTATACAAGCCTCGTTTGGACAAGTAGGGACCTCCTGCATGCAAGCTTTGATTACACCAAGACCCCTTACAAGTTGGCTTTTGGTGAACATAGCAAAAGCCTCATGTAGCCTCCTTCGATTAAAAGAGGAAGGGCCTCATGTTCGTGTCCTTCGATTCAGAAGTTGGTGGCTTCCTACTAGCCTCCTTCGATTCAGAAGACAAGTGCCTTCTCTATGATTGCCTCCAATTCACATGGCAGAATATTCCTTCATGCTAGCAGGCATAAGGCAATGACTTCCTGCAACTTTCCTTCGACTCAGAAGCCAATGGTCTTGCATGTTTGCCAAATTCACAGGGTAGAAATTTCCCTTCATGCTAGCACCCACAAATCAAAGGACCTCCTGCATATAAGCTTTGATTCCCTCTTGAAAACTTTCAACACGCATAGTCTCTACACTATGACATATCTGGGTGTCCCAATCGAAGTTTATACCTTGGTGGCCCATCTGAAGAATTGCAAGTGATACACACAAGTGATGCATGTGGTCCCTTCAAAAGAAGCATACATGTTTCAAATTGAAGGACACCCATTTGGGCCCCTTCAAAGGATAAACATATGAGCCATTCGAAGGACACTTTGATTTGGAAAGAAACATTGTTTTCTGAAAAGGAGTCTAGTCGAAGGATAGGGCTAGTTGGTCAAAACAAAAGAAAAGTATTCCAGATGCTAGTGGTATCAAGTACAAGTCTGCTGCACTGGCCACCACACTCCAAAACTGCTACAAAGCAGTCCTGCGACGCTGCTCCCATACTTGCACCAAATTGGCATACAAAAACTGCACCTCGAAGACTACAAGAACATCATACCCAATTTGTTCAAATTTCTTTTGTTTTCCCTCTCAAACCTCAACCAAACTCATCTATAAATAAGAGCTTCCATCACACATCATATGGACCTTTTTTCGGTGGCTAAGAAAACTGTTGTTGTGAGAAAGTTATCAAATTCTCAAAACTCTCAAACACTCCCAAACATTCTCAAACATTCTCAAACATTCAAACTCTAAAACTCTCAGATCCTTTCATGCATTAGTGAATCCTTCGATTCACCCCCCAACTGCCAGATAACTAACCTTCGATTCATTCCCTAACTACAACATAATAGTCTTTTGATTCACTCCCTAGACTGTTATATAATAACCTTCAATTCACTCACCACTATGACACACCCTCCTTTGATTTAGTGACTGCCTAAACAAAGAAGCAATTGAACTAGCTTCAGGAAGGTTCCAGCAAAGCTCCATCCACAACCAAGGAAGTCACCTAGAGCTCCTCCGATTAGCACTTCAAGAGGTAAATTTTCCTCTACACTTAAAACTTTTCGTTTAAATATCATTTGTACATATAAATAAAAGGAAAATGTAGATATCCCATCTAGGAAGTTGACCATGCCCTAGCTTTTGATCCTCATTGCCTGTATGTTGAAAATCTCAACCCTAACTAGTTAGACTTTGGATTTTGGTGCCTAATAATCTTGTCCTAACCCCTGGCTTGTAGCTTTCAAAAGTTACACTTGTTAGTTTCATTTTCAAGTTTTAGACATGTTTTCTGTATCCTTCGATTGGCTAAACATTGAAGCCTTTCAAATCTCAACTTGGGATTTTTGCATTCCTGCAATCGAAGGAGGCAGCAAGGAGGTTGAAATTAAGAGTGTACACTCACGCTGACTTCCAGGACAATCGAAAGAAGCAGAAAAATGACGTAATTGAAGGGTATGTTAATATTGATTCCCAGCCCCAATCGAAAGAAGCAAAAGAAGGGCGAATCAAAGGAGTCTACTGCCTGGATCGAATGATTCATTTTTCTCTCTCTCTTTTTATGTTATTTATGCTTTTTCTTTCTATTTAATATGGTTGTAATAGTGTAGGATATTTATTTTCTGCATTTTTATTGCTTTATACAAATGTTAGTAATTAGGATGTATGGCAAGATAAAACCAACAAGTAGACAACCCTAATCAAAGAATAAATGCATGCAATCAAATACACTTTGCACACATGCACCTCTAGGGTAATCTCACTTGTTGCCTCGGCAAATAGTCATGTCCCTCAAATATGGGTGTTTTAGAAAAGATCCTCGGTAAAAGATCGTAGTCCCTCGATGTTGCCTTCGGTAAACGATCTAGTCCCTAACGAAATTGCTAAAACGTCTCATAGGTTGCCTTCTATGACTATACAAATGACCCACTCTCGTCCCTTCACATCCAACAATGGGGCTTCTTATCAAACCGATGGGAAGATAGAAACATCTAAAGGAGGAGTAAAAGAACATTAGACCTTTTGAGTAGGTATGATGCTCATAGTTGCTCGCTTGCTCATAACTAAAAAACAATTTTCACACCAACACTTTCAATTGAAACATTTTTAAAAGTCAAAACTCTTTGTACGCATTCTCACAGAGACGAGAATCATTACAAAGGCACTTTTCAAAATCACTTTCAAAAACATCTTCCACAAACACCTCTTTGAACTATTTTCAAAACCAACACTTTGTACGCATTCTTATAGAGACAAGAATCATTACAAAGACATTTTCAAAATATTTTCAAACCCACACCACAAAACATATTTTCAAACAAAGCAAGTGATCTAGCAAGCAACTAAGAGCCCGTAGATAACTACGGATGAAAAGGGTGCTAACACCTTCCCTTTTCATAACCTACCCCCCAAACTCAAGAAATAATCTCAAAGGTCTTTCCTGTTCTTTTCACCCTTTCCTATTTGGATAAAATAAAAGTCGGCGGCGACTCTTGCTATCCGCAATAATTGCGATGAAATGCAAAAAAACCAAGTCAGTTCTCCCACCGTATTACAGAACTAACGACTCTGTTGGGGATTGCTTAAAAGTGGGGTTACCTTAGGGATATATCACCTTTACTTTATTTGTTTGACTTACTTGATTTATAATATGGTTCCTTGATTGGGTTTGTTTTGATCCTCTACCCGGATCTGGGGCACCTTTTAGGTAAGTAGCAATAGATTATGGAAATTGTGAGGGGTATACCGACATGTTTGAAGCGATAGCTACGTTAGTGTGACACATTTGTTGGTACCGGTATCCCTTGAGTAGTCAAGGAGAATACGAGGCCGCTGGGTCGTGTCATGGAGCACTAACTGGCCTTAGAACCTTAATTGAACAACTTGACCATTAGGAATTAGTGAGATGGACGACTTTGGTGCAGTCCGAAGTTGGTTGATACTTGATACTACGCTCATTGTGATTAGACTTTCGGGATATTTCGATCGCCAATAAAGAGGCTTGCGCTAAAACAATGCCCGATGAAGAAAGATCAGTGATATTGAGATCCCCTAAAACCCGATTACTTTCTGGGACAGGTTGAACCAACTAAACTTCAAGAGGGTACTTACCTATGAATCTCATGCAAGCCTAAACCTAAGGACTTATTTGATTTTCTTGTACATAACATCATGACATCATACCATAGCATTTTACACTAACCATTTAAATGATTTCAAGATTCATCTTTGTTTTTGTTTTGTAGGACATGACTCCCACTCGCAGGAATACAATCCAAGTCAACCTCGTACGAGTACCTTCTCAACTCAAAGAATTAGCATCAAGGATTCCTGAGAATTCTCCGTTCACCAAAAGACATGGACGACTTCTCAATCTGGTTACCTCAAGATTTGATGAAGACATGATGAAAGTGCTTTTCCAGTTCTTCGACCCTTTACACCATTGATTTACCTTCCCCAATTACCAACTTGTGCCTACTATGGAATAATTCTCTCGACTCTTGGGAATTCCTATTCTCGATCAATCACCTTTCAATGGTATTGAAGGAGACCCGAGCCCTGAAGAGATTGCTCGAGCTTTACATTTGGAATGATCCGACGTTATGGCTAACTGGGAAACAAAAAGTGGTGTCAAATGGTTTCTAGCCAAGGTCTTGTTGGAAAAGGCTCAAGACTGTTGGGATACTCTAGATTTACAAGCCTTTGAATAAGTTTTGGCTCTTCTCATTTATGGGATGGTACTATTTCCTAATCCTGACCAACTTATAGATGTGAACGCAGTCAAAATTTTTATATCTCGCAATCCGGTGCCTACTTTGCTGGGAGACATCTTGCATTATCTTCACTCTCGCACCATGAAGAGAAGGGGGACCCTTATGTGTTTCACTCCTCTGTTGGATAGGTTATTTGTTTCGCACCTTCCCCGATCTGTGGTGAAGAACGAGCAAGGCTTGAGATTGTCCAATAGGTTGATGTCACTCAGACATTCAGATATTCAATGGTGTTCTCGATCCTTGGAGGACATTACCATCATCGACCATTATGGTGAATTTTCTAATGTCCCTTTGCTTGGAATTAGGGGAGGTATTACTTACAACTCTTTCCTGGCTTGATGACAATTTGGGTATGCATGAAGAGATGGTCCCCATGATGCGCTCATCCAATATGTGGTATTCGAGTACGAGAGTGATGACCAAAAATATCGTCAAAGGTTTATACGAGCTTGGAGAATGGTAAACAAGGTGGATGGTAAGACATTTGGACACAAAAATTATATTCCCCTTGATCCTTACCTTAAGTGGGTACGAACTCGTGCTCAGAGTCTCGTAATGCCTTATCCCTCCATCCTACCTATCATCAAGGAGCCTGTTGCTGAACGAGATGTTCCGTATACTGGCTTTTATCCTAACATGCCTACCTCTCTTGAAGATTCGCAAAAGGATTGGATTCAGCTAAAGGAAGAGAAAGACACCTTCGAAGCCTAGTTCCACGTGAGTGAGAAGAAAGTTTTTGAGCTTACGAGACAACTTCATGAATAGCGAAGTTTGAACGCCTACATCGCGCCAAAAAGGATGCACTCGACCTTTTTATCTTAGGAGTTTATTTTTTGTTTATTTCCTCCATTGTAAGCCCCAAGAGGCATGATTTAATCAACTTGGATTTATTAATACAATGTGTGTTTCTTTCTGTCTAAACAAATTTAAATCTCCTAGTTTTCTTGAAATCATTTGCATATGCATTTTCATTCATCATAACACAAACAGGTTTTTCACAACAGGTCTCCTTATCTTTCTACTGTTTATTTCAGTGAGATGGATATTGAACAGATAGTAAAGGATCTTCAAGCATAAAATGCTTAATTTCAACAGATGTTCCTGGATCTGGCTAAAGGACAAGAGGACTTGAAGGCCCTCATAATCAAACACAAGAAGAAGAGGACGGAGAAAACGCTAGGTGTCCTAAATATGGGAAGGAGGTTCAGAGAACCAGCAAAGCGAGCTCTAGAATTCGTAACTCCGTCAAATGGGGGAGACAATCAAGAGGAGAAGGCAAATGAAGGAGACCACAGTCTGGGGACTGATGAAGAGGAGAATGACTATGCTGAAGAACAAAATCCTCCTGCTGACTACAAATTTAAACAACTGGAGGATCGTCTTAATTCCATGGAAATTTAGAAAGTACCTGGTCTGGATTTTGAAGAACTAGGTTTGGTTCCTGGGGTGGTCATTCTACCAAATTTCAAAGTTCCCGCAATTTCTAAATATGACGGTGCCTCTTATCCTAAGTTGCACTTAAGGCCGTACGTCAGGAAGATTCAACCCCATACTGCTGATAGGAACGTATGGGTAAATTTCTTCCAAGAAATTTTATCAGGGACGCAGTTGGATTGGTTCTATGAGTTGGAAGGAACCAACATTCGCAATTGGGAAGATCTGGCTGCTTCTTTTTACAAGCAATATCAGTATAATGCTGACCTCCCTCCAACTCGTACACAACTGCAAAGTATGTCTATGGGTTCTGGAGAAGGTTTCAAAAATTATGCCCAGAAATGGAGGGATCTTGCAGGAAGAGTCCAGCCCCCTCTATCTGATAGAGAGCTGGTGGATATGTTCTTGGGCACGTTGTCTGGTCCATTCTTCAACCATTTGATTGGAAGCTCTTCAGTTGGGTTTACTGAGCTGATCTTAACTGGTGAGCGGGTAGAAGCAGGTATTATGAGTGACAAGATTCAGAGGGATGCATCCTCAAGTACGATGAACAAACCCTTCACTAAAAAGAAGGAGGTCAGTGCTGCTTATGGCCAGAGAAATCAAAACAAAATTGAACATCGTCCGACGGTAGGGGCTGTTATGATCTCCAATCCAGTATCAAATCAACAATGAAACAATCAGCGCAGGCCGGATGCACCCATAAGACCGTTCACCCGGATCAACATGACCTTGTCCCAAGTTTTACAACACTTGTTGAAGTCCAATATGGTAACTCTAAAGGAAGCTTCCAAGAACCCAAATACCGCTTCTCCCCTCTACAACACAAACACTCAACGTGCCTATCATTCCGAGAGCCCGAGGCATGATACAAATGATTGTTGGGCTCTGAAAAATAAGGTGCAAGATATTATCGAGGCGAAGGAGATTGAGTTTGACATTTCACATACACCTAATGTAATGAGTGTGCCAATTCCCAAACATGGCCAAGGTGTTAATGCTATTGAAGATGACATGTTTGTTTCCTTTGTGGTTGAATTAGCCACTCCTCTTCTGATCATTAAATAAAATCTGTTGCGAGCCGGTTTATTTTCGGGTTGTGGTGAAGGATGCCACTTATGTATGTCCCTACCAGATGGTTGTTTGTCGTTAAAAATGGGTGTCCAACACCTGATGATCAATAAATAAATTTTGTTTGAGAAGGTTCCCCTTGCAAGAAATTTGTGTGAAGATGTCTCAATAATTACCATTTCTGATAATCCTCCCGGGGTCTCCACCAAAAGACCCGTCAGGATTACACCCGTTCCCAAGTTTTCTCCTCTTATTATCACTCTTCCAGGGCCGATACCATATTCCTCTGATAAAGTTGTTCCCTGGAATTATGGGGTTGACGTCTACTACCATGGCGTCAAGCAAGACCTGTTGGCTGTTGAAGATAAAGTTGCCAAAGACACTGATCTTGACATCGAAAACATCACCAGGACCAGTAAAATTACAAGAAACAGAAGGGTTTTCTCTCCCTAAATCTCTCTGAAGATTGTTTCTACTCTTTTGATTATTCCCTCTGCCACTCCTGTTAGTACTCCCATTTGCTACTCCTACTTTCATCCCTGCTATTATCCCTGCTACTGAGTCAGCCGAGA
Source organism: Vicia faba (assembly GCA_948472305.1). Taxonomy (NCBI): domain Eukaryota; kingdom Viridiplantae; phylum Streptophyta; class Magnoliopsida; order Fabales; family Fabaceae; genus Vicia; species Vicia faba. Next base: position 1,703,470,458 of record OX451737.1, on the reverse strand, counting down.
CTCGGGACAAAGAGGTACTAGTTAAGCCTGTCCAGACGAAGGCACACAAAAAAGTCATTCCTGAGGCTTCTAAAAAGGAAATGGAAGAAATACTAAAGATTATAAGGAAAAGTGACTACAATGTTATGGAGAAGTTGGGGTAGACCCCTTCAAAAATCTCAATGTTGACCTTACTCTTATGCTCTGAAGCCCATGATAAGGCTTTGGTAAAATTCCTGAAATCTGCCCATGTACCTCAAGAGACCTCGGCTGATCGATTCGAGAGTTGCATGGCCAACCTAACTGCTGATAATGGACTGGGTTATTTCGACACTGATCTAACTCCCAAGGGAAGGAAACACAATGATGCCCTACATGTATCCATTGAGTGCATGGGCATTACCCTAGCTAATGTTCTGGTGGATACGGGTTCGCCACTGAATGTCTTACCCAAGAATTCTCTGGACAGATTGGATTGCGAAGGACTAACGTTAAAGCCCAATAACATTGTGGTGAGCGCCTTCGATGGTTCCAAAAGAATGGTGCACGAGGAGGTGGACATCCCTATTAAAGTTGGTACTCAGACTTTTGGCTCAACTTTCTACGTGATGGACATCTCCCGTCTTATTCCTGTTTAATGGGTCGACCCTGGATCCATGGGAGTGGTGCTATTACTTCTACCCTGTATCAGATGTTGTAGTATCCAGTTAGTGGAAAGATTATCACAGTCCATGGTGAAGAGGAATACATGGTGAGCCACCTGAACTCTTTCAGGTATGTTGAAATGGACGGCGAGTACATTGAGACCCCCTGTCAGAACTTTGAGGAGGTTCCACAGACAGTTGATGTAACCAAGACTACTACTAAGGTTCCAAAGATTACTAGACCTCCATTGAAGATGACTTCCCTGAAGGATGCTAAAGCCGTAGTTGAAGAAGGTGGATGTACCATTTGGGGCCAACTTCCGGATATTTCGTACAAAAATGACAAGTTTGGTTTGGGATTTACTTCAGAAGCATAAAGAGTTGTTTGCCATGCTCGTGCTGGGGGACCACCACTACGCATCAGCAACCATGGAGTCAATGCGTTGGAGGACAGTGATAGCGACTGTGACATGGACAAGTGGATCTTCCCAACTATCAGCGATGGACTCAACAATTGGGAGGCAAAAGATTTTGTTCCTATTACTTTTATTCAAGAGTAATTGTCTTTTAGTTTTTGAATATGTAATATTTAAATAATTGAAACTTTAAAACCTTGTGTCTTACCCGAGGCACAATGGTCTATCTGTGAGGGTTATCACTTCATCTTCATATGTCATTAATAAATCATTGAACTTTTTGCATTCAAATTTTTTACGCTCTTTGTTTTTATTTTCTATTTTTTACTTTATCAAAAATAGTTATGCTCTTACACACACTCACATATCAAAATGCAGATCCACATCCACTCTGGATCCTATTGGTAACAATTCTTCTATCACAAAATATAACTTTGAAAATCCGATACACCAAGCCGAGGACGAAGATGAGGAAGATTGTGAAGTACCCGGGGAACTTGCCAAACTGTTATAACAGGAAAAAGGGCAATACAACCCCATGAAGAGCCAGTTGAGACAATAAACTTGGGTACTGAAGAGGACAAGAAGAAAGTCAAGATAGGTACCAATCTGGAGCATAATGTCAAGGAGCGTTTAATTCAGATGCTACATGACTATGTTAAGGTCTTTGCCTGGTCATACAAAGACATGCCCGGACTCGACACTGATATCATAGTCCATCGTCTGTCGACAAAAGCAGACTGCCCTCCAGTAAAACAGGAGGTTCGTCGTATGCGTCCAGAGATGTCAGAAAAGATCAAGGCTGAAGTCATGAAGTAGTTTAACATCGGTTTCTTAGTTGTTGCCTCCTATCCATAATGAGTTGCTAATGTTGTTCCAGTACCTAAGAAGGACGGTAAGGTACGTAGGTGTGTGGATTACAGAGACTTGAATAGGGCAAGCCCCAAGGATGACTTTCCGGTTCCCCATATTTATATTCTGGTTGACAACACCGCACAACATAAGGTATTCTCCTTCATGGATGGCTTCTCTGGGTACAATCAGATCAAAATGGCACCTGAGGACATGGAGAAAACGACCTTCGTCACGTAGTGGGGCACTTTCTTCTACAAAGTTATGCCATTTGGGTTAAAGAATGTTGGGGAAACCTATCAGCGTGCCATGGTAGCTCTATTTCATGATATGATCCATCACGAGATAGAGGTCTATGTTGATGATATGATAGACAAATCTCAAACTGAAGAGGAACACCTTGACCACCTGCAAAAGCTATTTGAAAGAATGAAGAAATACAAACTAAGGTTGAACCCGAATAAATGCACCTTTGGAATAAGATCCGGTAAGCTCTTAGGCTTCGTTGTCAGCGGAAAAGGTATTGAAGTAGACCCTGCAAAGGTAAAAATGATACAAGAAATGCCAACTCGTCGTACTGAGAAGGGGGTTAGGGGATTCTTGGGACGTCTAAACTACATCGCCAGATTCATTTCCCATCTAACCGCTACTTGTGAACCAATCTTCAAATTACTGAATAAAGATAAAGCAGTGAAATGGAATGACGATTGCCAGACCGCATTTGAAAAAATCAAAGAATATCTTCAAGAGCCTCCAATTTTGATGTCACCGGTCGAAGGAAGACCTCTGATCATGTACTTAACGGTATTAGAGAATTCAATGGGGTGTGTGATGGGGCAACATGACGAGTCTGGTCGAAAAGAGCATGCAATATACTACGTGAGCAAAATGTTTACCGACTATGAAACTAGATATTCACTGCTCGAGAAAACTTGTTGTGCTCTAGCATGGGCTACTCGCTGGCTAAGACAGTATATGCTGACTCACACTACCTTGTTGATATCTAAGATGGATCCTATCAAATACATATTCGAGAAGCTCTCTCTCTCTGAAAGAATAGCAAGATGGAAAATGGTCCTGACCGAATACGACATTCAATACACTACCTAAAACGCAATAAAAGGAAGTGTACTAGCTGATCATTTGGCTCATTAGGCTGTGGATGACTATCAATCCATGAATTTTGAATTCCCAGATGAGGACATCATGTTAGTGAATGATTGTGAAGAACTTAGACCGTATGACGGACCTGAACAAGGATCCTGATGGACTATGGTTTTTGAAGGAGCTTCCAACGCACTCGACAATGGCATCAGTGATGTGATCATATCTCCTGAAGGCTGTCATACTCCTTTCACGGCCAGGCTGTATTTCAATTGTACTAACAATATGGATGAATATAAAGCATGCATTATAGGTGTTGCACCCCAAAATTTTCCCTCTCATTTATCAAATATTTTCCCACAAGATCTCATTGGGTTCAAGACTCCACAAGGGTTGATCAACTCAAGACACCTCCTTAAGCACTGATGGCTGAAATTAGGGTTTGAGATTGCACAAGGATAATTGAACTTTTAGTGCCTCATATGAATTTCATGGATCATTATGGACGCTCAAGATTACTCATGTCAAGTTTCAAGTCTTGGATCACATTTTTGCTCAGTCAATTGAGCAGTTGACCTAAAAATCAACTATATTGGGGGAAAAGTCAATTGTGGCCAATTTATAGTCAAACTTCATAATTTCTGATCCACATCAACATTATAAACTCATATGTATCATTTGATCAAGTTTGGACCATAGTTCTTCAAGAAATTTGATCAAATCATCAAAACGGCAAAATGGTCAAAATTAGGGTTTTGACTGAGAAAGGGCAATTTTTAATTTTTGACCTAGCAAATGATTAATTAGTTTGAGGCATGATATCAAGAGTTCAATTGCATCATTTTGACCTAATGGAATCACTCAAAACATTGCTCAGGATCAATTGATTGATAGTTGATTTTCAATCAACTGATCAAAAGTCAATTATACACTGAAAAGTCAAACTTTGACTTTTTGGTCAAAATCAAGTGTCAAAGATCACAATTCATCAAAACATGTCAAAATATGAAACTTGTTCATCAAGAAATCAAAAGGTCAAGATTTCATTTTGAAAAGTCAAAGTTTTCAAACTTAGAAATTTTTCGAAGTGTTGAAAACTTCATATTTTTTCACAACTTTAAGCCAATTTTTCACCATGATGCAAGATGATTCAAAAGAAACTTTCAACATGAAAGTTGTAGATCTCCATGAGATCCATAACATTGTTTTACACAACTTCTCCTAGAAATTCTTGGATCTCATGTTATTAATCCATGAAGTCATGGTCATGAAACTAAACACTTAGTGACATTTTGAGCATTTTAGGTCAAGATTTTGACCTAACTTCTGACCCAAGTTTCACATAGTTCCATTTGGATTTTGAAAAAGTGATTCAAAGAGGGGTTGTAGAGAACATTAAAAGATTTCCAAAATGTCCAAGAACTCCTTGAGATCATTTGTGAGCAAGGAGAATCGAAGGTCAGAAGTTAGGGTTTCAAGTTATTTTACAAGGCAAATTTTGTGATGAACAAAATTTAAATCTCAAACCTATGCTGCACAATCTTGCTTTGCAGGCCTATAAACCTCAAGATCTCTCCATAATCAGAATATTACACTTGCTTTTGAGCTATTATCCACTTGATTCAAGCTTTATCCAAGGTAATTTTCCATTAATGGCACAAAGGCACCATTGCCATTTACATAAAGCAAGCTTTATGCAAAGTCAACTTGCATTGAGCTTTGCACTTGTTCCTTCTGCACAAACTTTCTCTACAAAGACAAATAAGCATGTTTAAAGTTGGTAACCACTCTAGATAGCTTTGTACTATGCATTGAAACCATGTTTGTCAACCTTACTTCAAAAACAAGTCAAGAAGCCAACACATGTGATCTTGTACTTCTTACCACCTTAAGCATCCAAACCTTTTCCATACAAAAACAAAATTCATTTGCAAGAAAACACACGGATGCTCAAGCCCTGAAACCTCCTAAAACACAGAACCACCAAAAACATCTCAAAACTTTCCATTTCTGAGTTTTGAATCCAATCTCTAAATTTGCTTGTGATTTTCTTGGCCTTTTACTTTCAAAAGCTTCTAAATAACATACACAAACAATTTCAACACCTGCAACATAACTGTAACACCTCCATAACCATCCACCATTTGCAAAAACAGCACCTTGCACCTTGACTTCTCCAGAACTCCTCATCCACTTTCAGATCAAGCCAAGCATCACATTAGCTTCCTGGGAACTTGAGGAAGCTAACCCAATCATTGCAACTCATCAAAAGCTGCTCAAAGTCAAAACACGATACCCTCTTGCAAGGTGAGTTTTCTGACTTTTGAACTCTTCATACAAGCATCATTAATGGTTTATTTGTGAATAAGAAATGTAGATATCATTGTCCTGAAGCTAACCATATCCTTAGATTTCATTATTGTTTCTTGAGTAGTTAGAATTTTGAATCTGAACCTCTGAAAATAATTAGGTCAGAATTTGGTACTTTCAAAAATTCTCATTCATCTTTTATTTATAGTTTATGATATTTATATGGTTGGATTCGTATGAAAAAATGGAACAACTTTCATGTTTACATTTTCCATTTTTGTTGAGAAATGGTGAAGTTACAGGTGGTCTGGCTAGAGGTTGAAGATGAAGTGTATTCCGAACTTGTTTTGTATTATATATTTGTCATTTCAGTTATATTAACAGATGTATAGCCATCTCAGTGGTAAGGTAGCGTGCTGGTAATCAAGAGGTCATGGGTTCGAACCTCAGCGTGCTGCCTTTTGCTTTTTTCACATTTCCTTACGTTTTTTTACTCTTGCAGCGCCTGGGCCTCCAAATGTTTGGGCCTAATTTTTTGGCTATTTTTTTGACCCCCTGCTTTGTTGTTCACACCCCTGGCCCATATATTTTTCTTTGTTATTCTATTTTCTTTCTTTTCAATTTTATTTTCATTTTACATTTTATTTATTATTAATATTATTATTATTCTTATTCTTTTCATTAATAAAAAATCCAAAAAAAAAACATTTATATTTTATTACTTATATTTATTTATTTTATTTTTTCTTCACAAAAACAAAAGAACAAAACATTTCCTTTAAATGATTTAATTTACCCTTTTTAAATACTTAGATAATTTAATTTTGGTCATTATATTATATTATTTTTCTTGTAAATTAAAATCAATTTAGAATTTAGGACTTTTTATTTAATTATTTTTATTTACTAATTTAGTTAAATTCACAAAAAACCCTAAAAAACTTGTTTTCTTTAAATTAATAAATTATTTTACTAACTTAATCTTAATTTTCTTATTTTTTTAAAATTATTTTGTTTTAATTAATTAAGTCAAAAACCCTTTTCATGAAAAACCAAACAAAAATCACATTTCTTTTTATATTTACATTCTTTCATTTTTACTTATTCAATTTTGTACATTTATTCAAATTCAATATGGTTGTAATAATTATTTAGATTTAATTTCTTGTGAATCCCCATTTGTAATTTGTACACCCCCTCCCCTAAGTGATGTAATAGCTTAGTATTTTTATTTTTCCGCAATTTAAATGCTTTATATACAAATGCTAGTAATTAGGGTTTGTATGGAAAGATTAAAATCAATGCTTAGAAAATCCTAATCAAAACAAATCTAGCATGTAAACCAATACACTTGCACACATACACCCCTAGGGTAAATCCACTTTGTTGCCTTACAAAAGTGGCCATATTATGCATGTGAGGTACCTTAGCAAAAACAAGCAAAAATACAAGATCATAGTCCCTCGATGACGCTATCCATGTTGCCTTTTAAAATGATATTAGTCCCTAAAGAAAATGCTAAGATATCTTACAACATTGCTAATAATGGATATACGATGACCCACACATGTCCCTTATACATCCAAAGATAGGGTTACTTACCAAATAAATGGTAAGATAACAATGTCAAAAGAAAGAGGAAATAAACATGAAATACTTTTGAGTAGGTAGATTACTCCTAGTTGCTTGCTCAATTTCAAAACCAAAACATCCTTGCTATTTTTCAAAACAAACACCAACACTTTCAAAAAACATCTTTCAAACTTGAAAACATTTTTAAAAGATCAAAAACTTGGTATACATTCTTACGAACGAGAATCATTACAAAGTTTGCCTAAAACAATGGCACCTTTTCAAAATACTTTCAAAAACCACACAAAGCATATTTTCAAACAAAAGCAAGTGATCTAGCAAGTAACTAAGAGCCCATGGAAAACCATGGATAAAAAGGGTGCTAATACCTTCCCTTTTTATAATCTACCCCTGAACTCAAGAAAAAATCTCAAAGGTCTTTCGTGTTCTTTTCAGCCTTTCCTTTTGGATAAAAGAAAAGTCAGTAGCGACTCTTGCTAACCGCAACACTTGCGATCAAACGCAAAACAACCAAGTCAGTTCTCCCACCGAGTTACAAAAATGGCGACTCTGCTGGGGAAAATTCTTAAAGTGGGGTAACCTTAGGGTTAGATCACATTTATTAGCTTTCATTGTTTAACTTGTATGCTTTACATTTTGGTTCTTTGTTTGGGTTTGAATCCTCTACCCGAATTTGGGATACCTTATAGGTAAGTAGCAATACATTGTGGAAACTGTGCGGGGTATCTCGACATGGTCTAAGCAATAACTATGTTAGTGTGACATATTTGTGCGTATCGGTAGCCCTTGAGTAGTCAAGGAGAATACGAGATCGCTGAGTGATGTCATGAAGCACTAACTAACTTATAGAACCTTTACTTGACCAACTTGGCCATTAGGACGTAATGAGATGACTGGCTTTGGTGCAGTCCGAAGTTGGTAGATACTCGATACTACACTTATTAAGGCTTGGTTTTTTGGGATATTTCGGTTTCCATTAAAGAGGCTTGCGCTGAAACAATTCCCGAGAAAACAAACCAGTGATATTAAGCTCCCTTAGAACCCGGTTACTATTGCTAGGACAAGTTTGAGCCAACTAAACTTCAAGAGGGTACTTACCTATGAGACTCCATGCAAGCCTAAACCTAAGGACTTGTTTTCTTTGTTTGTATATATTTACTTGTACATAACATCATAAAAATCATAACATCATACTCATACTGACTAACCATTTCAAGGATTTTTGGATTTATCTTTGTTCTGTTTTGTAGGACATGGATTCTATTCGCAGGAAAACCATTCAAGTCAATCTTGTAAGGATCCCTCCTTAACTTAAAGAGATAGCATCAATAATTCCTGAAAATTCTCCATTTATCGAAAGACACAGCCGCCTCCTAAACTTGGTCACCTCCAACACTGATGAGGACATGATGAAAGTGCTCTTCTAGTTCTTTGATCCTCTACACCATTGCTTCACATTTCCCGATTATCAACTTGTTCCAACTTTAGAAGAATTCTCCCAACTCTTTAGGATTCCCATTCTCAATTAACTACCTTTCAACGGTTCCGAAAGAGATCCAAATCCAGAAGAGATTGCTCAAGTCCTACACTTGCAACCATCTGATGTCACAACTAATTGGGGAAAAAGGAGTGGTGTCAAAGGTTTCTTAGCCAAGTTCTTGTTTGAGAAAGCCCAAAACTGTTGGAACTCCTTGGATTTGCAAGATTTTGAGGAAATTGTGGCTCTCCTCATCTATGGGATGGTTTTGTTTCCAAATCCTGACCAACTCATAGATGTGAACGCCTTCAAAATCTTCATGTCTCGTAACCCAGTGCCTACTTTGTTAGGGGACATCCTACATTCTTTTCACACTCGCACTATGAGGAAAAGAGGTATCCTTATGTGTTGTACTCCTCTCTTGGAAAGATGGTTTATTTGGCATCTTCCCCAATCGGTATTGAAGAACGAGCAAGGTTCAAGGTTGGCACATAGGTTGATGACGCTCAAACATTCAGACATTCATTGGTGTTCCCGATCTATAGAGAATGTTACTATCATTGACCGTTGTGGAGAATTCCCTAATGTCCCCTTACTTGGCATTAGAGGAGGTATCACCTACAACCCCTGCTTAGCCTTAAGACAGTTTGGTTACGCCCGAAGGGGTGGTCCCCATGAGATGCTTATTCAATGGTTATTATTTGACTACGAGAATGACGATCAAGGTCACCGCCAAAGGTTTATCTGAGCTTGGAGGATGTTGAATAAGGTAGATAGCAAGACATTGGGGCACAAGAATTCCATCCATCTTGAGCCTTATCTTAAATGGGTATGAGCTCGTGCTCAAAGTATTATGATGCCTTATCCCTCTATTCTTCCAGTTTTTATAGAGCCTATTATGGAAGGAGATATCCCGTACACTATCCTTCATTCTAACATGCCCACCTATCTCGAAGACTTGCAAAGGGATTGGATACAGCTTAAAGGGGAGCGAGACACTTTTAAGGCCCAATTCTACGCCAGTGAGAAGAAGGTTTTGGAGCTCACCAAGCATCTTCATGAGGAGCGGAGTCTGAACGCCTACATCACGCCAAAGAGGATGCGCACAACTTTTTTATCTTAGAATTTTTTGTATTTCTTTGTAAGCCCAAAGAGACGTGATGTACTCAAACTTTGATTTATTAATATAACGTGTGTTCCTTTTTGGTCTAAAGAAAATTTAAATCTCTAATTTCCTTGAAATCATTGCATGTGCATCTACCATTCATAATAACATAAACAGGTTTCTTGCAACAATTTTCCTCATCTTTCTACTGTTTATTTCAGTAAGATGGATCTCGAGCAGACGGTAAAAGACCTCCAGGTGCATAATGCTCAGTTTTAACATATGTTCTTGACTCTAGCCAAAGGACAAGAGGATTTGAAAACTTTGCTGGTTGAAGAAAAGAAGAAGAAAGAAAAGAAAGCAACTGGAGTTCTGAATCAAGGAAGAAGGTTCCTAGGGCCAGCCAGACGGACCCTTGACTTTGCAACGTCATATGGTGAAAAGGATAATCAAGAAGGTAAAGGCAAGGAAGCAGTTGTCCAACCATAATATGAAGAGGAAGAAGAAGAGGATTACTCTGAGGAATAGTATCCCCTGGCCGACGACAAATACAAACATCTGGAAGAACGTCTAAGTGCTATGGAAATTCAGAAAGTGCCCGGGCTGGACTTCGAAGAGCTGGGTTTGGTGTCTGGGATTGTTATTACACCAAAATTCAAGGCACAAGTATTTGCTAAGTACGAAGGGGTTTTGTGTCCCAAGATGCATCTCCGATCCTATGTGAGGAAGATACAGCCTCACACTGCTGACAGAGATTTACGGGTACACTTCTTTCAAGACAATCTATCCGGAACTCAGCTTGATTGGTTCTACCAACTAGAAAGGGCCAATATTCACAATTGGGAAGACCTTGACGGTACTTTTTATAAATAGTATCAATACAATGCCGACCTTGCTCCCACCCGTACTCAACTCCAGAGTATGGATATGGTTTCAAGTGAAGGTTTCAAAGACTATGCTCAGAAATGGAGGGACTTAGTAGGAAGAGTCCAACCTCCCCTGTCTGAAAGGGAACTAGTGGATATGTTTCTAGGGACCTTGTCTGGTCCATTTTTCAATCATCTAATTGGAAGCTCCTAGGTAGGATTCGCTGAATTAATCTTAACCGGGGAAAGAGTGGAAGTCGGGATTAAGAGTGGGAAGATCCAAAAAGACGCATCCTCTAGTGTTGTGAGAAAACCATTTATTGGGAAGAAAGAAGTTGGTGATGTGTATCCTCAAAGGAATTAGGATAGAACTGAACACCGACCAATGGTAGAGGCTGTCATGATCCCTAAGCATGCACCTACTCAACAAAGGAGCAATCAGCCTAGAACAGAAATACTGGTATGACAATTTACCCGGATTAATATGACACTATCTCAAGTACTGTCACATTTGTTGAGATCTAATCTGGTAAATTTGAAGGAAGCCCTGAAGAATCCCAACACCGCATCTCCTAATTACCATCCTAATGCTCACTGTGCTTACCATTCAGAAAGTCCTGGCCATGATACCAACAACTGATGGGATTTGAAAAACAAGGTACAAGACCTTCTCGAAGCAAAAGAAATTAAATTTGATGCTCCTGAGATCCCAAATGTTATCACCGCTCCTATGCCCAAGAATGGCCGAGATGTTAACGTTGTTGAAGATGATATATTTGTTACTGTTGTTGATGAACTGGTTACTCCTCTCCTGACTGGTAAGAAGAACCTGTTGAAAGCTAGTTTATTTCTGGGCTATGACGAAAGCTGCCACCTCTGTTTATCCCTACCAACTAGTTGCCATTTACTGAAAGAAGGTGTCCAGCGCCTAATGGATGACAAAGAGATTTTGTTTGAGAAGACTCCCGTTCCAACCATTTCTTATAATGATGTTTCAATAGTAACCATTTCCGTCAATCCTTCCAGGGTCTCCACCAAAAGACCCGTTAGGATTACATCAGTTCCTGAAGTGGCTCCACTGATAATTACTATGCCAGGGCCGATTCCATACTCCTTAGATAAAACTGTCCCATGGAACTATGGGGGCGACGTCTACTATCACGGTGTCAAGTAGGATTGGATGGCTAATGAAGACTCAATTCTTGAGAAGGTTGACCCCGACATCGGAAACATTGCAGGAACCAGCAAGATAACCCGAAGTGGAAGAGTATTCTCTCCCGAGATTGCTCCTCCGAAAATTGTTACCGGTCCTGTGACCATCCCTACTTTTGTTCCTACTACTACCGTTCCTATGGTTACTCCTACTGACACCCCTACCACCGAGTCGACCGAGACTCAGGGAAAAGGCATTCTAGTTGAGCCTGTCCAGATGAAGCTGTAATCAGTATCAATCCTAGAGGCCTCCCAAAAGGAGATGGAAGAAAATTTGAAAATTATAAAGAGAAGCGACTACAACATAGTCGAACAGCTAGGGCAGACCTCGTCAAAGATTTCCATGCTGACTTTATTGTTGTGCTCCGAGGCTCATGCGAAAGCCTTGGTAAAGTTTCTTAAAACTGCCCACGTACCACAAGAAACTTCTGCTGATCAGTTCCAAGACTGTGTGGCCAGCTTGACCATAGATAACGGTTTAGGCTTTTCCAATGCTGACCTGACACCTAGAGGGAGGAAGCACAATGAGGCTTTGCATGTCTCTGTCAAATGCAGGGGCACAACTTTGGCCCATGTCCTGGTTGATACTAGTTTGTCTTTGAATGTGCTGCCTAAGAAAGCTTTGGATAGACTCGACTGTGAAGGTTTGACCTTAAAACCCAACAACATAGTGGTAAGGGCCTTCGACGGTTCAAAGAGAATGGTGCATGGGGAGGTGGACATCCCCATAAAAGTTGGAACTCAAACCTTTGATTTAAATTTTTACGTGATGGGCATTCTCCCTTCCTATTCCTGTTTATTAGGCCGACCTTGGATTCACAACGATGGAGCCGTCACCTTTACATTACATCAAATGCTGAAATACCCAACCAAAGGGAAAAATCATTACTGTCCATGAAGAAGAGGAATATATGGCCAGTCACTTAAATTCCTTCAGATACGTGGAATTGAATGGTGAATTCATTGAAACTCTGTTTCAGCATTTCAGGAAGTCCCAACAACCATGGCAACCAAGACTGTTTCCCAAATCCCAAAGATTACAAGACCCCTGCTAAAGATGTCTTCTCTGAAAGATGCCAGGGCAGTGATCGAAGAAGGTGGGTGTACTATTTGGGGCCAACTCCCGAATATCCCATATAAATCTATCAAATTTGGTTTAGGTTTTACTTCAGGAGCTCAGAAAGCTGTACGCCGTGCTCATGCCAGGGGACCACCCTTGAAGATCAGCAACCACAGAGTCAACGCAATGGAGGATAATGAGGACAACTACGACCTAGAGGAATGGATTTTCCCAACTGTCAACGGAGGACTCAGCAACTGGGAAGCTAAAGACTTTGTCCCAATTACTTTTACCCAATAGTAATTGTCTTTAAATTTTTTTCGGATCTATAATAATTAAACAATTCAGACTTTTAAAACGTTGTGTCTTACCCGAGGCACAACGGTCCATTTGTAAGGGTTGTTACCTCATTTTCATATGTCATCAATGAATCATGGACTTTTTTGCACGCAAACTTTGTGCTCTTTGAATTTTTCTCAAGAGTTCAATTTTATCATTTTGACCTAATGGCATGACTCAAAACATTGCTCAGGATTAATTGATTGATAGTTTATTTTCAGTCAACTATACACTGAAAAGTCAAACTTTGACTTTTTGGTCAAAATCAAGTGTCAAAGATCAATATTCATCAAAACATATCAAAATATGAAACTTGTACATCAAGAAATCAAAAAGTCAAGATTTCATTTTGAAAAGTCAAAGTTTTCAAACTTAGAAATTTTTCTAAGTGATGAAAACTTCATATTTTTTCACAACTTTGAGCCAATTTTTCACCATGATGCAAGATGATTCAAAAGAAACTTTCAACATGAAAGTTGTAGATCTCATGAGATCTACAATATCGCTTTACACAACTTCTCCTAGAAATTCTTGGATCTCAAGTTATTAATCCATGAAGTCATGGTAATGAAACTAAACACTTAGTGAAATTTTGAGCATTTTAGGTCAGGATTTTGACCTAACTTCTGACCCAAGTTTCACATAGTTCCATTTGGATTTTGCAAAAGTGATTCAAAGAGGGGTTGTAGAGCATATTACAAGCTTTCCAAAATTTCCAAGAACTCCTTGAGACCATTTGTGAGCAAGGAGAATCGAAGGTCAGAAGTTGGGGTTTCAAGTTGTTTTACAAGGCAAATTTTGTGATGAACAAAATTCAAATCTCAAACCTATGCTGCACAATCTTGCTTTACATGCCTCCAAACCTCAAGATATCTCCATAATCATAAGATTACACTTGCTTTTGAGCTATTATTCACTTGATTCAAGATTTATCCATGGTAATTTTCCATTAATGGCACAAAGGCACCATTGCCATTTACATAAAGCAAGCTTTATGCAAAGTCAACTTGCATTGAACTTTGCACTTGTTCCTTCTGCACAACTTCCTCTACAAAGTCATATAAGCATGTTTAAAGTTGGTAACCACTCTAGATAGCTTTGTACTATGCATTGAAACCATGTTTGTCAACCTTACTTCAAAAACAAGTCTGGTTGATTTATGGAATTATTGTGCCCCAGTGTCTTTCTATCAACTCTATGTACCATGCCCCAAGCTCTCATGAACCTTTTGCCGTAATCTTGAGCATCATTCTCGTATTCGAAGACGATTCCTTGAATAAGTGCATCATGAGGACCATCCCTTCTTGCGTATCCAAATCGTCGTAGTGCCAAACAAGGATAGTAAGTGATTCCTCCCCTAATGCCTAAGAGAGGGACATTAGGGAATTCACCATAACAATCGATAATGGTAACATTCTCTGAGGATCGTGGACACCAATGAATGCCTGAATATGTAAGAGTCATCAGCCTTTGAGACCATCTTAAACCTTGGTCTTTTTTCAAGACAGATCGGGGTAGGTGCGAAATAAACCACCTAGCCAAAAGAGGTGTGCAACACAGAAGGGTTCCTCTCCTCTTTATAGTACGAGTATGCAATGGATGTAGGATATCTCCAAGCAGAGCAAGTACTGGATTATGTGACAGGAAAATCTTAACCGCATTCACGTCTATGAGTTGGTCCGGATTAGGAAACATTGCCAAACCATAGATGAGAAGGGCTAACACCTCTTCAAAAGCTTGTAAGTACAAGGTATCCTAGAAATGGCAAGCTTTCTCGAACAAGAACTTAGCCAAGAAACCTTTGACACCTCTCTTGGTTTCCCAATTTGCTACTACGTCAGACTATTGTAAGGACAAAGCTTTTGCAATATATTCAGGTTTAGGGTATCTTTCCATACAATTGAAGGGTACCTCATTAAGGATAGGCACCCCCAACAGCAGAGAAAACTCCTCCATAGTAGGCACTAACTGGTAATCCGGGAAAGTGAAGCAGTGATGGAGAGGGTCAAAGAACTGAAAGAGCATTTTTAACATTTCTTCATCAGGGTTTGAAGTGATCAAGTTGAGAAGTCTACCATGTCTTTCTGTGAATGGAGAGCTTTCGGGAACCCTTGATGCCAAATCCTTAAGCTGAGGAGGTACTTTTACCAGACTGATTTGGATAGTGAATCTGCGGACGAGAGCCATGTCCTACAAAATAAGACAAAAATAAACCCTAAGAATCCTTGAAATGGTTAGTATGACATGATATGTTATGATGTCATGACTATGCTCAGATATAGCAGATAAGCACAAGAAAATAACACAAAGACCTTAGGTTTAAGGCTTGCATGAGTTTTAAGGTGATACCCTCTTGAAGTTGGATTGGTTCAACCTGTCTAAATATAGTAACTGGGTTCTAAGGGATCTCAATATCACCGGTCTTTCCCCCAATTCTCGTTCCGATAGACAATTGACTTGCAACCAAACAAAATTCAAGGGTCAAACCTCAATGAGTGTGGTATCGAGTATCAACCGACTTTGGGTTTACACCAAAGACAGCTATCTCACTACATCCTAAAAGCCAAGTTGGTCTATTAAGGTGATATAGTTAGTTGATTTTTTATAATACCACGCAGCGGCCCCGTATTCTCATTGATTACTCAAGGTCTACCGGTACACACTAAAGTATCGCATCAACGTAGCTACTGTTTCAACCGTGTCAGTATACCCCACACAGTTCCCTCATAGTTTATTGCTACTTACCTAAGAAAGGTGCCCTAAATTCAGGTGTAGGATTAAAACAAACCCAAACAAGGAACCATAATGTAAAGCATGCAAGTCAAACAAAGAAAGAAATTAAATGTGATCTAGCCCTAAGGTAACCCCACTTTTATAAATATCCCCAACAGAGTCTCCAGTTCTGTAATACGGTGGGAGAACTGACTTGATTGTTTTGCGTTTGATCGCAAATGTTGCGGTTAGCAAGAGTCACCACCGAGTTTTCTTTTATCCAAAAGGAAAGGTGAAAAAGCACAGGAAAGACCTTTGAGATATTTTCTTGAGTTCGAGGGGTAGATTATGAAAAGGGAAGGTATTAGCACCCTTTTTATCCATGGTTTTCCATGGGCTCTTAGTTACTTGCTAGATCACTTGCTTTTGTTTGAAAATGTGCTTTGTGTGGTTTTTGAAAGTATTTTGTAAAGATGCCATTGTTTAGGAAAACTTTGTAATAATTCTTGTTCATAAGAATGTATACAAAGTGTTTGATATTTTGAAAATGTTTTCAAGTTTGAAAGATGTTTTTTTGAAAGTGTTGGTGTTTGTTTTGAAAATAGCAAGGATGTTTTGGTTTTGAAATTGAGAAAGTAACTAGGAACATTCTACCTACTCAAAAGTCTTTCATGTTCATTTCCTTTTTCCTTTAACATTGTTATCTTACCATTGATTTGGTAAGTAACCCTATCTTTGGATGTAAATGGGACGGACGTGGGTCATCGTATAACCATGATTAGCAATGTTGCAAGATATCTTAGTATTTTTCTTTAGGGACTAAGATCATTTTGAAAGGAAACATGGATAGCGTCATCGAGGGACTATGATCTTGTATTTGGTTTGTTTTTGCTAAGATACCTCACATGCATAACATGGTCATTTTTGTAAGGCGACCAAGTGGATTTACTCTAGGGGTGTTTGTGTGCAAGTGTATTTATTTTCATGCTTGATTTGTCTTGATTAGGGTTTTCTATTTATTGGTTTTAGTCTTTCCATACAAAACCATAATACTAGTATTTGTATATAAAGCGATAAATTGCAGAAATTAAAATTACTATGCTATTACATCATTTAGGAGAGGGCGTGTACAAATTACAAATGAGGGAATATTGCAAGAAATTAAATCTAAATAATTATTACAAACATATTGAATTTGAATAAATGTACAAAATGAACAAATAAAATACATGAATGTAAATGTAAAAAGAAATATGATTTTTTTATTTGTTTTTTCTATGAAAAGGTTTTTTTTACCTAATTAACTAAAATAAAATAATTAACTAAAAAAGGAAAATTAATATTAAGTTAGTAAAAATAAATTCATTTAAAGGAAACAAGTTTTTTAGGGTTTTGGTGAATTTAATAAAAATAATTAAATAAATAAAAAAAACCTAAATTCTAAATTGATTTTAATTTACAAAATACTATAATAATAAATTAAATTAAATTATCTAAGTATAAAAAACAAAATTAATTAAATAAAATGTTTTTTCTCTTTTATTTTTGTAAAGAAAAATAAATTAAATAAATATAAATAATAAAATATAAATATTTTTGGATTTTTCTTATTAATGAAGATAGTAATAATAATAATAATAATAATAATAATAATAATAATAATAATAATAATAATAATAATAATAATAATAATAATAATAGTAATAATAATAATAATAAACAAAAGATAAAAAAAGTAAAAATAAAATAAAATAAAAAAAGTCAGGGGGGTTAAAAAATAGTCAGGAGTGTGCAAGTGTAGCAAAAATCCCAAGCCCAACGGAGGAAGGCCCAAGCGCCTGTTTTCAGCAAAACAAATGAAGAAAAATGTGGAAAAAAAAGTGCAAAAGTTCACGCTGGGGCTTGAACCCAGGACCTAAGGGTGACAGACGCGTTTTAACCACTTGGATGGTGATACATCCGTTAACTTATGCAAAACAACAAATATATAATATAAGTCTTGCCCTAAATGTACTTCATCTTCAACCTCTAGCCAGAAGCCCTGCAACTTATTCATTTCTCAACCATTTGCAAAAATGTAAACATGAAAGTTGTGTAAAATTTCATCACGATTCCAGAAATGTATATAACTAAAACTATAGATCAAATATGAATGAGAATTTCTAATGGTACCAAATTCTGACCTAATTTTTCCAGGATGTTCAGATTCAAAATTCTAACTACTCAAGCAATATAAATGAAATCTAAAGACATGGTTAGTTTCAGGGCTATGATATCTACATTTTATCTTTACAAATGGAAAGCAAATGATGCCTATATGAAGAGTTCAAAAGTCATAAAATTCACCTTGAAAATGGAATTCGTGTTTTGAGTTGGAGCTTGCTTCAAGGTGCTGCAAGGATCAGGTTAGCTTCCTTGAGGTCCCAGGAAGCTAATGCAATGATTAGCTTGGTTGGAGAGTGGCTGAAATGGTATGGAGAAGTCCAACTATGATGCTCTATTTTTGAACTTGGAAATGGAGGAAGATGGTGTTACAGTCGTGTAACAAGGACAGGGATGGCTTGTGTATGATGTTTGGAAGCTTTTGGAAGCAAAAGGCCAAGAAACGCACGAGTAGTTTTTGATTTTGGGATTTCTAGTCAGAATATGCAACAATGGAAGTATGAGATGCAATTCTGAGTTCTTGGGGATTTTGGGGCTTAAGCATGCGCGTGTTTTGTTTCCAAGCACTTGTACATAAGTAATGAGAAGGTTTTTGTGCTTGAGAGGGTCAGAAGTACAAGATATAGGCTGAATGCTATGTTACTTGATTTTGAAGAAAAGTGGGAGCATGGTTTCAAGATGAAGTACAAGCATGGGCTGAGTGATTGTAAGGCTTGAGACAAACTTCTCTTGAGTTATAGGACGTGTATGATCATAAGAAATCAATTGCAAGGATCAAGAACAAGTTTTGTGCATAAAGCTACTTTTTTAAAATGGCATTGTGCACTTTCTTCCTAAAATGGATATAAAGCATGACATTGCATCGAATGCTTGAGTTGAGGCCTATAACAGTTGTGCAAGAATTTAATTATGGAGTGCCTAACAAGTTTGAGGCCTGTAAAGTAGAGATTATGCAGCATTGGTTTGAAATTTGAATCTTTGTTCATCACAAAATGAACTATAATTTTAGTTTGAAACCATAACTTCCTCTCTTCGATTCTACTTGCTCAAGAATGATCTCAAGGAGTTCTTTTACATTTTAGAAAGCTTGTAATGTTCTCTACAACCCCTCTTTGAATCACTTTTGAAAATTCCCCTTGGAACTATATGAAAAAGTGCCATGAACTATATGAAAAAGTGCCATGAAGTTTAGTGTCAAGACTATGACTTCATGAATTAATAACTTGAAATCCAAGCATTTTTAGAATAGTTTGTGTAAAGAAATTTTATATATATCATGGATATCTACAACTTTCATGTTGAAAGTTTCTTTTGAATCATGTTGCATCATGGTGAAAAATTGGCTCAAAGTTGTGAAAAAACATGAAGTTTTCAACACTTAGAAAATTTTCTAAGTTTGAAAACTTTGACTTTTCAAAATGAAATCTTGAATTTTTGATTTCTTGATGAAAAAGTTTCATATTTTTACATGTTTTTATGAATTGTGATCTTTGACACTTGATTTTGACCAAAAAGTCAAAGTTTTGACTTTTCAATATGTAGTTGACTTTTAATCAGTTGACTGAAAATCAACCATCAATCCAATTAATCTTGAGCAATGTTTTGAGTCATGCCATTAGGTCAAAATGGTGCAACTGAACTCTCAAGATCATGAGTCAAACCAATTAACCATTTACTGGGTCAAAAATCAGAAATTTCCCTTTCTCAATAAAAACTCTAATTTTGACCATTTTGCCCTTTTGATGATTTGATCAAATTTCTTGAGGAATTGGGGTCCAAACTTGATTAAATGATAAATATGAGTTTATAATGTTGATATGGGTAAAAAATTATGAAGTTTGACTGTAAATTGGCCACAATTGACTTTTTCCCCAATACAGTTGATTTTTAGGTCAACTACTCAATTGACTGAGCAAAAATGTGATTCAAGGCTTGAAACTTGACATGAGTAATCTTGGGAGTCCATAATGATCCATGAAAGTCATATGAGGCATTTAAAGTTAAATTATCCTTGTGCAATCTCAAACCCTAATTTTAGTCATCAGTGCTTAAGGAGGTGTCTTGAGCTGATCAATCCTTGTGCAGTCTTGAGCCAAGAGAGATCTTTGTGAGAAAATATTTGATAAGTTAGAGGGAAAATTTTGGGGTATAACAGTAAGTAAACCTATCTTTGGATGCAAAAGGGACGGGTGTGAGTCATCGTATAGCCATGATTAGAAATGTTGTAAGATATCTTTGCATTTTCTTTAGGAACTAAGATCATTTTAAAAGGCAACATGGATAGTGTCATCGAGGGACTATGATCTTGTATTTTTGCTTGTTTTTGCTAAGATACCTCACATGCATAATATGGCCATTTTTGTAAGGCAATAAAGTGGATTTACCCTAGGGGTGTATGTGTGCAAGTGTATTGATTTACATGCTTGATTTGTTTTGATTAGGGTTTTCTAAGCATTGATTTTAATCTTTCCATACAAATCCTAATTACTAGAATTTGTATATAAAAGAATTTAAATTGCAGAAAAATAAAAACACTAAGCTATTACATCACTTAGGGGAGGGGGTGTACAAATTACAAATGGGGATTTGCAAGAAATTAAATCTAAATAATTATTATAACCATATTGAATTTGAACAAATGTACAAAATTGAATAACTAAAAATGCAAGAATGTAAATGTAAAAAGAAATGCGATTTTTGTTTGGTTTTTCATGAAAATGGTTTTTGACTTAATTAATTAAAACAAAATAATAATAAAAATTAAGAAAATTAAGATTAAGTTAGTAAAATAATTTAATTTAAAGGAAACACGTTTTTTTAGGGTTTTTTTTTGTGAATTTAACTAAATTAGTAAATAAAAATAATTAAATAAAAAGTCCTAAATTCTAAATTAATTTTAATTTACAAGAAAAATAATATAATATAATGATCAAAATTAAATTATCTAAGTATTTAAAAAAGGTTAAATTAAATTATTTAAAGGAAATGTTTTTGTTCTTTTGTTTTTGTGAAGAAACAATAAACTACTCAATTGACTGAGCAAAAATGTGATTCAAGGCTTGAAACTTGACATGAGTAATCTTGGGAGTCTATAATGATCCATGAAAGTCATATGAGGCATTTAAAGTTCAATTATCCTTGTGCAATCTCAAACCCTAATTTTAGTCATCAGTGCTTAAGGAGGTGTCTTGAGCTGATCAATCCTTGTGCAGTCTTGAGCCAAGAGAGATCTTTGTGAGAAAATATTTGATAAGTTAGAGGGAAAATTTTGGGGTATAACAGTAAGTAACCCTATCTTTGGATGTAAAAGGGATGAGTGTGGGTCATTGTATAGCCATGATTAGCAATGTTGTAAGATATCTTAGCATTTTCTTTAGGAACTAAGATCATTTTAAAAGGCAACATGGATAGTGTCATCGATGGACTATGATCTTGTATTTTTGCTTGTTTTTGCTAAGATACCTCACATGCATAATATGGCCATTTTTGTAAGGCAATAAAGTGGATTTACCCTAGGGGTGTATGTGTGCATGTGTATTGATTTACATGCTTGATTTGTTTTGATTAGGGTTTTCTAAGCATTAATTTTAATCTTTTCATACAAATCCTAATTACTAGAACTTGTATATAAAAGCATTTAAATTGCGGAAAAATAAAAACACTAAGCTATTACATCACTTAGGGGAGGGGGTGTACAAATTACAAATGGGGATTTTCAAGAAATTAAATCTAAATAATTATTACAACCATATTGAATTTGAACACATGTACAAAATTGAATAACTAAAAATGCAAGAATGTAAATGTAAAAAGAAATGCGATTTTTGTTTGGTTTTTCATGAAAATGGTTTTTGACTTAATTAATTAAAACAAAATAATAATAAAAATTAAGAAAATTAAGATTAAGTTAGTAAAATAATTTAATTTAAAGGAAACAAGTTTTTTTTTAGGGTTTTTTTGTGAATTTAACTAAATTAGTAAATAAAAATAATTAAATAAAAAGTCCTAAATTCTAAATTAATTTTAATTTACAAGAAAAATAATATAATATAATAATCAAAATCAAATTATCTAAGTATTTAAAAAAGGGTAAATTAAATTATTTAAAGAAAATGTTTTTGTTCTTTTGTTTTTGTGAAGAAACAATAAACTAAATAAATATAAGTAATAAAATATAAATGTTTTTTTTGGATTTTTTATAAATGAAAATAATAATAATAATAATAATAATAATAATAATAATAATAATAATAATAATAATAATAATATTAATAATAAAGAAAATGTAAAATGAAAATAAAATTGAAAAGAAAGAAAATAGAATAACAAAGAAAAATAAATGGGCCAGGGGTGTGAACAACAAAGCAGGGGGTCCAAAAAATAGCAAAAAAGTTAGGCCCAAACATTTGGAGGCCCAGGCGCTGTAAGAGTAAAAAAAACGTAAGGAAATGTGAAAAAAGAAAAAGGCAGCGTGCTGAGGTTCGAACCCATGACCTCTTGATTACCAGCGCACTGCCTTACCACTGGTATGGCTATACATCCGTTAATATAACTGAAATGATAAATATATAATAAAAAATAAGTTCTGAATACACTTCATCTTCAACCTCCAGCCAGACCACCTGTAACTTCACCATTTCTCAACAAAAATGGAAAATGTAAACATGAAAGTTGTTCCATTTTTTTATACGAATCCAACCATATAAATATCATAAATTATAAATCAAATATGAATGAGAATTTTTGAAAGTACCAAATCCTGACCTAACTATTTTCAGAGGTTCAGATTCAAAAGTCTAACTACTCAAGCAACAATAATGAAATCTAAGGATATGGTTAGCTTCAGGATAATGATATCTACATTTCTTATTCACAAATAAACCATTAATGATGCTTGTATGAAGAGTTCAAAATTCAGAAAACTCACCTTGCAATAGGGTATCGTGTTTTGAGTTTGAGCAGTTTTTGATGAGTTCCAATAATTGGGTTAGCTTCCTCAAGTTCCCAAGAAGCTAATGTGATGCTTGGCTTGAGCTGAAAGTGGCTAAGGAGTTCTGGAGAAGTCAAGGTGCAAGGTTCTGTTTTTGAAAATGGTGGATGGTGATGGAGGTGTTACAGTGTTGTAGGTGTTGGAATTGTTTGTGTATGTTATTTAGAAGCTTTTGAAAGTAAAAGGCCAAGAAACACACAAGCTAATTTAGAGATTAGATTCAAAACTCAGAAATGGCATGTTTTGAGATGTTTTTGGTGGTTCTGTGTTTTAGCAGGTTTCATGGCTTGAGCATGCGTGTGTTTTCTTGCAAATTGCTTGTGTTTTTGTATGGAAAAGGTTTGGATGCTTGAGGTGGTCAGAAGTACAAGATCACATGTTTTGGCTTCTTGACTTGTTTTTGAAGTAAGGTTGACAAACATGGTTTCAATGCATAGTACAAAGCTATCTAGAGTGGTTACTAACCTTAAACATGCTTATCCTACTTTGTAGAGGAAGTTTATGCAGAAGGAACAAGTGCAAAGCTCAATGCAAGTTGACTTTGCATAAAGCTTGCTTTATGTAAATGGCAATGGTGCCTTTGTGCCATTAATGGAAAATTACCTTGGATAAAGCTTGAATTAAGTGGGTAATATCTCAAAAGCAAGTGTAATCTTATGATTATGGAGAGATCTTGAGGTTTAGAGGCCTGCAAAGCAAGATTGTGCAACATAGGTTTGAGATTTGAATTTTGTTCATCACAAAATTTTCCTTGTAAAACAACTTGAAACCCCAACTTCTGACCTTCGATTCTCCTTGCTCATAAATGATCTCAAGGAGTTATTAGACACTTTGGAAAGCTTGTAATGTGTTCTACAACCCCTCTTTGAATCACTTTTGCAAATTCCAAATGGAAATATGTGAAACTTGGGTCAGAAGTTAGGTCAAAATCCTGACCTAAAATGCTCAAAATTTCACTAATTGTTTAGTTTCATGACCATGACTTCATGGATTAATAACTTGAGATCCAAGAATTTTTTGGAGAATTTGTGTAAAGCAATATTGTAGATCTCATGGAGATCTACAATTTTCATGTTGAAAGTTTCTTTTGAATCATCTTGCATCATGGTGAAAATTTGACTCAAAGTAGTGAAAAAATATGAAGTTTTCAACACTTAGAAAAATTTATAAGTTTGAAAACTTTGACTTTTTAAAATGAAATCTTGACTTTTTGATTTCTTGATGAAAAAGTTTCATATATTGACATGTTTTGATGAATTTTGATCTTTGACACTTGATTTTGACCCAAAAGTCAAAGTTTGACTTTTCAGTGTATAGTTGACTTGTGAGCAGTTGATTGAAAATCAATTATCAATCAATTGATCCTGAGCAATATTTTGAGTCATGCCATTAGGTCAAAATGATGAAATTGAACTCTTGAGATAATGCCTCAAACCAATTAACCATTTGCTAGGTCAAAAATCAGAAATTGCCCTTTCTCAGTCAAAACCCTAATTTTGACCATTTTGCCCTTTTGATGATTTGATCAAATTTCTTGAGGAATTATGGTCCAAACTTGATCAAATGATACATATGAGTTTATAATGTTGATGTGGATAAGAAATTATGAAGTTTGACTGTAAATTGGCCACATTTGACTTTTTTCCCAATACAATTGATTTTTAGGTCAACTGCTCAATTGACTGAGCAAAAATGTGATCCAACACTTGAAACTTGACATGAGTAATATTGAGGGTCCATAATGATTAATGAAAGTCATATGAGGTATTAAAAGTTAAATTATCCTTGTGCAATCTCAAACCCTAATTTCAGTTATCAGTGCTTAAGGAGGTGGCTTGAGCTGATCAACCCTTGTGCAGTCTTGAACCCAAGGAGATCTTGTGAGAAAATATTTTATAAATGAGAGGGAAAATTTTGGGGTACAACAACTACCCCTGTTCAATCTTCTTAAACCTGAAGAGTTAGATTGGCGGATCCACCATTCGTGACTTGAAGGTGCAAGAGGATTGGACACTAGAGTGTCCAGAAATTTGCACTCGAAGATGAAATGGGAATGGGCTTATATATGCCATTTGGAGGAATGATGGAGATTTTCCAGAGATGGGCTTGTAGATGCCATCCAAAGGTGACTGTTGACAGAGAATGTACTAAGTCTGAACTTGATTTCAATTGGAAAAGAATCAGAATAAATCTTGGAGTGATTTATCTGAACCAGAAGTGTTCCTTTTGGAAAGTATCAGGATAAACCATTGAGGGGTTTAACCTGAACCAAAAGAAATTTTGAATGTTCTTTAACTGGAAAGAATCAGAGTAAATGTTTGAGTGATTTATCTGAACCAGAGAAAGTGTCTGCGAGAAAGAATCAGAATAAATCGTTGAGAGATTTATCAGAACCCAAAGTGTTCCTTTGGAAAATATCAGGATAAACTGTTGATGGGTTTAAACTGAACCAAAAGAGATCTTGAATAATATTTAACTGGAAATAATTAGAATAAATATTTGTGCGATTTATTTGAACCAGAGAAAGCTTCTGCGGGAAAGAATCATAATAAATCATTGAGAGATTTATCTGAACCGACAGGGATCTGGAGAAGAATCAGAACAAATCATTGAGAGATTTATCTGAACCAGAGAAGACAACTGCGGGAAAAGAATCATAATAAATTGTTGAGATATTTAAATTGAACCGACAAGAGTCTAAAAGAAGCATTTGTTATGTAGATGGTTGACCAATCCTTTCTTGGGAATTGATCGATAATTGACTTGTTGAAATTTTGACGATAATTTTCTGTTGATCGATCTTTCCTGAAAAAGATGAAAAGTTAGTTGCATGCAATGTCATGATGTATGAAATGCATGATGTTCTAAAAATAAATGAGATTGTTTCGTATGTATTTATGTTGTCAATGTTATGACATATGAATGTAATGTATGGACACATTAATTGTTATGCCGCAGGGTTGCTGGGGAAGATAAATCCTTGAGTACTGTTGGGTACAAAGGGTGTAGGTCTTCATGTTTTGAAGTTGCTGATGATTTGATGAGCTTCCATTTGTTAGAGAAATAAACTTTGTTGTGTAAAGGAAACACCGTGTATTACTTGTGAAATCCTGTTGGGGAATCCTAAGAAATTGGGTGACTTTTACTAGGGAGTCTTAAGAGTGGTAACTGGAAATTTTGTTCTGTCAGGGATGTGAGAGAGCTTGATATCATTAAGCTGTACACTGTGGGGGATTTTATGGAATAGTCAAAAGATATTATCCTATTTCTTAAAGCCATTAGTGATTGTCTTTCTATTTCATGTTTCCTTTTTTGTTCATTTGTAAACAGTAGTCATGTTCAAATGCATATGTTCAAAAATAAATCATTGGACGTTTTCGCAAATAAAACACAGAAAAAGGAAAAACAGATAGTTTTGCACTTTCAAAGGGATATCTTTGTACTAACTTGAATAAGTATCTTTTGTACAATGAGACGAGCATTCTAGTAAGAGAATATCGTCGTAAAAAAATGAAAATTTGATATGAAGAAAAGATAGCCATGTGAAATAATCCCACGGGGTTCCCATTCTGCTATAGCATTCGTGTCTCTAAGCGTCTTGTCCACTTGTTGTCTTGTCCGAAGTTGATTGGATTGATTAGACCCGTTGAGTTTTTCAGTCGATACTGAAGGTTGTCTATAAGGTGATCCGACAGGACATAGTCATACACTTTAATTCCCTAAATTTTTCCCGGACCGCCCTTTCGGTTTTTTAGTCCACCAGGATACCCTTTTTTGCCCAAGCCTCCCTTTCGGGTTTTCAACTTGCCGAGTGTACAAATTTTTTTACATTTTATCCCTAATTTGCCCGAACCTTTGTGGTTCGCTGGGATGCCCTTGTTTTTCCTAGGTGTGTTAACCTAGCTGGTCTCTTATGCATAGTATCTTTTGACCATGTCTGCATTCACAGGGTGTGGAAGGTCTTCGCCATCCATAGTGGTTAAGATCATTGCTCCACCAGAGAATATGCTTTTGATCACAAACGGTCCTTCGTACGTAGGAGTCCATTTGCCCCTAGTATCACCTTGTGGTAATATGATACGCTTGATTACCAAGTCACTAACCTGATATACCTGACGTCTGACCTTTTTGTTAAAAGCTTTGATCATACGTTTTTGATACATCTGGCCGTGAAAGACAGCCGTAAGCCTCTTCTCATTAATTAAGCCCCAGTTCCCACTTTGCTATCTAGAGTGGTTTCAATGCATGGTTTCAATGATCTTAACCACTATGGATGGCGACGACCTTCCACAACCTGTGAATGCATATATAAAAAGATACTAGGCATAAGAGACCCTCTAGGTTGACACACCTAGGCAAAACAAGGGCATCCCGGCGAACCACAAAGGTTCGAGAAAAAATTAGGGATAAAATGTAAAAAAATCTGTACACCCAGCAAGTTGAAAACCCGAAAGGGAGACTTGGGCAAAAAAGGGTATCCCGGTGGACTGAAAACCCGAAAGGGCAGTCTAGGCAAAAGTTAGGGAATTAAAACGTATGACTATGTCCCGTTGGATCACTTTATAGACAACCTTTAGTATCGACTGACAAACTCAACGGGTCTAATCAATCCAATCAACTTCGGACAAGGCAGCAAGTGGACAAGACGCTCAGAGACACGAAGGCTATAGGATGATTTCCCACTTCCCCACATTGATATTTTGGTTGACAATACTGCAAAACATAAAGTGTTCTCATTTATGGATGGTTTCTCAGGCTACAACCAAATCAAAATGGCACCTGAGGACATGGAGAAAACAACCTTTGTCACACAATGGGGCACATTCTGTTACCAAGTTATGCCATTCGGGTTGAAGAACGTTGGGGCAACCTATCAGCGTGCCATGGTAGCTTTATTTCACGACATGATACATCACGAAATAGAGGTTTACGTGGATGATATGATAGCCAGATCTCAAACTGAAGAAAAACATCTTGACCACTTGCAAAAACTGTTTGAGAGACTGAAGAAATACAAGCTGAGGTTGAACCCGAATAAATGCACATTTGGGGTGAGGTCTGGTAAACTCCTAGGCTTTGTCGTTAGCGGTAAAGGTATCGAAGTGGGTCCTGCCAAGGTAAAAGCAATACAAGAAATGCCTGCTCCTCGTACTGAGAAGGAAGTCAGAGGATTCTTAGGACGGCTAAACTACATTGCCTGATTCATTTCTCACTTGACCGTTACTTGTGAACCAATCTTCAAATTACTAAAGAAAGATCAAGTAGTCAAATGGAATGATGATTGTCAAAATGCCTTCGACAAGATCAAAGAGTACCTACAAGAACCTCCTGTTTTAATTCCGCCAGTCGAGGGAAGACCCTTGATCATGTATCTAACTGTCTTGGAAAATTCAATGGGGTGTGTGCTGGGGCAGCATGACGAGTCTGGCCGAAAAGAGCATGTTATTTATTACCTGAGCAAAAATTTTACCGACTGTGAAACAAGATATTCACTGCTCGAGAAAACTTGTTACGCTCTGGCATGGGTTGCTCGCCGGATAAGACATTATATGCTGACCCATACTACCTTATTGATATCCAAGATGGATCCAATTAAATACATATTCGAGAAGCCTGACCTCTCTGGGAGAATAGCAAGATGGAAGATGATTCTGACTGAATACGACATTCAGTACACTACCCAAAAAGCAATAAAAGGAAGTGTATGAGCCGATCACCTTGCTCATCAAGTTGTGGATGACTATCAGTCCATGAAGTTTGAATTCCCAGAGGAGGATATCATGATGGTAAACAACTGTGAAGAATTCAGACCATATGACAGACCTGAACAAGGATCCCGATGGACACTGGTTTTTGATGGGGCGTCCAATGCACTCGGCAATGGCATAGGTGCTATACTCATATCCCCTGAAGGATATCACACTCCCTTTACTGAAAGAATCTTCTTCAACTGTACAAATAACATGGCAGAATACGAAGCATGCATTTTTGGTCTTAAAGCTGCCATGGATTTGGGAATCAAGTCCTTAAGCATATTTGCAGATTTAGCCTTGGTCATCAGCCAAATCAAAGGAGAATGGGATACGAAATACCCTAACCTCATCCCCTACAAAGAACATGTGTTGACATTAATTCCACATTTTGAGGAGATTACCTTCGAGCATTTCCCGCGAGAAGAAAATCAACTAGTGGACGCGCTAGCACAATGTCATCCATGTTTAAACTCAAGTGGGATAACGAGGCTCCCCAGATCACCATTGAACGGATGTATGAACCAGCTTACTGTCACGAGATCAATACTAAAGAAGTAGGGGACCAACCTTGGTTCCATGAAGTCATGAGGTATCTCGAGGCTCAAGAGTATCCGGAAAGAGCTTCAGTTAATGATAAGTAGTTCTTAAGGAGATTCTCTGCTAAGTTCTTCATCAGTAATGGCATCCTCTACAAACGCAACCACGACTATGTACTGCTTCGTTGCATAGAAAAGGTTGAGGCAAAAAAGATCATGGCTGAGCTACATGAAGGTACTTTTGGCACCCATTCCAGTGGGTATACGATGGCAAAGAAGATCCTACGGGAAGGTTATTACTGGTCTACCATGGAAGCAGATTGCTATCATCACTCTCGAACCTGCCACAAATGTCAGATCTATGCTGACAATGTGCATGTGCCTCCAGTTCCTCTGAATATCCTGACTACTCCCTGGCCATTCGCGATGCGGGGCATTGATATGATTGTATAAATCAAGCCCACAACTTCTAATGGACACCGCTTCATCTTGGTGGCCATTGACTATTTCATGAAGTGGGTTAAGGCTGCTTCTTTTGCTTCCGTTACCAAGAATGTTTTGGCCCAGTTCATCAAACAGAATCTCATATGTCGGTACGGTATCCCAGAGAGGATCATCGCAGACAATGGTACGAATCTCAACAATACTATGATCACTGCATTGTGCGTGCAGTTCAAGATCCAACACCATAATTCTTCCCCTTACCTGCCAAAGATGAATGGCACTGTTGAAGCCGCAAACAAGAACATCAAAAAGATCATACAGAAAATGACAGTAATCTACAAGGACTGGCATGAGATTCTACCATTCTCTCTCCATGGTTACCGTACCACAGCGCGCACATCAACCGGGGAAATACCTTACTCTCTGGTATACAGCATGGAAGTTGTATTGCCTATTGAGGTCCAAATCCCTTCTCTAAGAATCATGAAGGATGCAAGGCTGAGTGAAGACGATTGGATCCAAACTCGACTTGACCAGTTAAACTTAATTGATGAGAAAAGGCTTACGTCTGTCAGTCACGGTTAGATGTATCAAAAACATATGATCAAAGCTTTTAACAAAAAGGTCAGACGTCAGGTATATTAGGTTCGTGACTTGGTAATCAAGTGTATCATATTACCACAAGGTGATCCCAGGGGCAAATGGACTCCTATATATGAAGGACCATTTGTGATCAAAAGCATATTCTCTGTTGGAGTAATGATCTTAACCACTATGGATGGCGACGACTTGCCGCACCCTGTGAACACGGACATAGTCAAAAGATACTACGCATAATAGACCCGCTAGTTTGACACACCTAGGAAAAACAAGGGCATCCCGGCGAACCGAAAAGGTTCAGGCAAAAATTAGGGATAAAACAAAAAAATTTGTACACCCGGAAAGTTGAAAACCCTAAAGGGCGACTTGGACAAAAAAGGGTATCCCGATGGACTGAAAACCTGAAAGGGCGGTCCAGGAAAAAGTTAGGGAATTAAAGCGTATGACTATGTTCCGTTGATCACCTTACAAGCAACCTTTGGCTTCGACTGACAAAATCAGCGATTCTAATCAATCCAATCAACTTCCGACAAGGCAGCAAGTGGACAAGATGCTTAGAGACACGAAGGCTATAGAAAAATTGGAACCCCATGGGATTATTGCACATAGCTATCTTTTCTCTGTATCAAATTTCCATTTTTTACGACGACATTCTCTTACTAATATGTTCGTCTCATTGTACAAAATACTTGTTCAAGTTAATACAAAGATATTCCTTTGAAAGTTCAAAACTATATGTTTTTCTTTATTTTGTTTACAAAAACATCCAATGATTTATTTTTGAACATATGCATTTGAACGTAACTACTGTTTACAAATGAACAAAAAGGAACCGAAAAATAGAAAGACAATAACTAATGGCTTTAAGAAATAGGATAATATCTTTAGACTATTCCATAAAATCCCCCACAGTGTGCAGCTTAATGATATCAAGCTCTCTCACATCCCCAGAGGAACAAAACTTCTAGTTATCACTCCCCTAGTAAAAGTTGCCCAATTTCTCAGGACTCCCCAACAGAATTTCACAAGCAATACACGGCGTTTCCCTTACGATAGAGTTTATTTCTCTAACAAATAGAAGCTCATCAACTCATCAGCACTTCAAAACATGAAGACTTACACTCCACGTCCCCAACAACAGTCAGAGATTTATTTTCCATAATCCAACAGTATTACAACAACATAGCTTACATACCCATACATCGCATCCAAACGTCATAAATATATGTGACACAAATGCATACAACATAATTTCATTCATTTGTTAGAACATAATTTTACAATGCATTTCATACATCATGACATTGCATACAACTAATCTTTCATCTCTTCAGGAAAAATCAGTCAGCAGATGGCTATCATTAACAATTTTCAAAAGGTCAGAGATTGATACCTGAAACAAGCCAGGACAATTATCTACACGACCAGCTGAAGCAATCCTGCACGGGTTTCTTCTGATTCAGCTTTCAGATACAGTTCAGATACACTCCAGATACGGACGCCATTATGATACTCATTCATTTTCAGCTTTCAGATACAATTCAGATACTCTCCAGATACGGACGCCATTCTGATACTCATTTAGATTCAGCTTTCAAATACAGTTCAGATACACTCCAGACACGGACGCCATTCTGATGCTAATTCAGTTTTAGCTTTCAGATACAGTTTAGATATGCTCAAGATACGGATACCATCCTGATACTCATTCAGATTCAGCTTTCAGATACAGTTCAGATACGCTCCAGATACGGATGCCATTCTGATACTCATTCAGTTTCAGCTTTCAGATACAGTTCAGATAAGCTCCAGATACAGACGCCATTCTGATACTCATTCAGTTTCAACTTTCAGATACAATTCAGATACGCTCTAGATACGGACTCCATTCTGATACTCATTCAGATTCAACTTTCAGATACAGTTCAGATACACTCTAGATACAAATGCCATTCTGATACTCCTTCAGTTTTAGCTTTCAGAAACAGTTCAGATACGCTCCAGATACGGACCCCATTCTGATACTCATTCAATTTAATCTTTCACATACGAGTCAAATATAATCCATTTATGTATATTATTCTAATACTCAACCCAACACATCCACTATTTTAGTATAAATCAACCAGAGATTCATTCTGACACTTCTTCCATTCCTGCCAACAATATTTTTGATGGCATCTGTAAGCCCATCTCCATCAACTTTCCATCACCTCTCTAAATGGCATCTTTAAGCCCATTCCCTACACCATTAACCGTCACATCCTCGAGTGCAAATTTCCGGGCATTATAGTGTCCAATCATCTTCCACCTTCAAGCCACGAATGGCAAATCCGCCAATCTAACTCTTCAGGTTTAAGAAGATTGAACAGGTGTACCCTAAAATTTTCCCTCTCACTTATCAAATATTTGCTCACAAAGATCTCTCTTGGCTCAAGAATGCACAAGGATTGTTAAGCTCAAGACACCTCCTTAAGCACTGATGACTAAAATTAGGGTTTGAGATTTCACAAGGATAATTGAACTTTCAATGCCTCATATGACTTTCATGGATCATTATGGACTCCCAAGATTACTCGTGTCAAGTTTCAAGCCTTGAATCACATTTTTGCTCAGTCAATTGAGCAGTTAACCTAAAAATCAGTTGTATTGGGTAAAAAGTCAACTATGGCAAATTTACAGTCAAACTTCATAATTTTTGACCCATATAAAAATTATGAACTCATATGTATCATTTGATCAAGTTTGGACCATAATTCCTCCAGAAATTTGAAAAAATCATCAAAAGGGCAAAATGGTCAAAATTAGGGTTTTGACTAAGAAAGGGCAATTTCTGATTTTTGACCTAGCAAATGGTTAATTGGTTTGAGGCATGATCTTAAGAGTTCAGTTGCACCATTTTTACCTAATAGCATGAATCAAAACATTGCTCAAGATCAATTAGATTGATGGTTGATTTTCAGTCAACTGATCAAAAGTCAATTGTACACTGAAAAGTCAAAACTTTGACTTTTTGTTCAAAATCAAGTGTGAAAGATCACAATTCATCAAAACATGCCAAAATATAAAACTTTTTCATCAAGAAATCAAAAATTCAAGATTTCATTTTGAAAAGTCAAAGTTTTCAAACTTAGAAAATTTTCTAAGTGTTGAAAACTTCATGTTTTTTCACAACTTTGAGCCAATTTTTCACCATGATGCAAGATGATTCAAAAGAAACTTTCAACATGAAAGTTTAAGATCTCCATGATATATACAACATTTCTTTACATAACTTCTTATAAAAATGCTTGGATTTCAAGTTATTAATTCACGAAGTCATGGTCTTGAAATTAAACACTTAGTGAAAATTTTGCCCTAGTTTAGGCAGGATTTTGACCTAACTTCATGGAACTTTTTCATATAGTTCCAAGGGGAATTTTCAGAAGTGATTTAAGAGGGGTTGTATATCACATTACAAGCTTTCTAAAATGTCCAAGAACTCCTTGAGATCATTCTTGAGCTAGGAGAATCAAAGAGAGGAAGTTAGGGTTTCAAACTAAAATTATAGGTCATTTTGTGATGAACAAAGATTCAAATTTCAAACCTATGTTGCATAATCTCTAATTTACAGGCCTCAAACTTGTCAGGAACTCCATAATTAAATGCTTGCACAGCTGTTAGAGGCTCCAACTCAAGCATTCAATGCAATTCCATGCTTTATATCCATTTTAGGAAGAAAATGCACAATGCCATTTTAAAAAGTAGCTTTATGCACAAAACTTGTTCTTGAGCCTTGCAATTGATTTCTTCTGATCATACACGTCTGTTGTACCCCAAAATTTACCTTCCCATATTCTTCAAGACTTGTCAAAATCAAACCTCCAAACACACATGGTTGAAATAAGCGTGATGGGACGAACATGTTGGACACCTCGCGCCCTTTTTATATAGCTCAGGGGCCTAATCGCTATTTTGGACATTGGCATTTTGTGGGGGTTTAAAACCCCCGTTATTTGTTTTTTTTTTGTTTCAGGAACGAAGAAGATGATTACGTGGAAAGATGTGGGTGGCCCATTCAAATATAATACGCGCGCTTTCTTGTTTTAGCATATGCGTGTTGTTTTTCATATTATTTTCTCTGCCCAGTATAATAACAAGACACAACGCTTGGCTCAGTGGAGAGGAACGTGGCTTGTAATCGTTGGGACCTGGGTTCGATTCCCAGGTCCCCCCATAATTCCATGTTATTTTTTTTAATACATTCTTGTGCAGGTTTCCAAATGGTGAGTACCATGCGCCCTCACAGATCAACACGCCAAGTGTCTCAAGCGTCAATCCAATGGCCAAAGAATGCAGACCATGGTGCTCATGAGTCAACACAGGCGTAGGCAATCAGGAAAGTCAAAAGGGGCTTGATCACTATTGGGCCTCACAATTCCATTAACACTCCCAATTCTGGCCCATACCCCCCCCCCTTGGGTTTGCAATTTTATTTTGTCATTTTATATTTTATTTGTCTTATTTTTATTTTCTCCCTTTTGTTAACTATTAACATAATTAATATTTTTATAAAAAAATCAAAAAAGAACTAATATTATTATTATCATTAATTTCATTTTATTTTTGTAAATAAATACTAATAAATTGAATTAGTTTTAATTAGGCAACTTTAACCTTTTTTTTTTAATAACTTAAATAAATTTAGAATTAGGTTTTTATTAAATTTTAATTTTATTTCCTTTTATTTTATTTTCATAAAAAACATAAAAATACAAAAAAAAAACTTTTATTTGTTTAATTAATTAATTAATTAGATTAGTTATTAATTTTAATTTCATTTAATCACAAAAAAGGACAAAAAATTTATTTCTTTTCTTAAAAGGGTCAAAACCCTTAGCACGTTCCCGATTAAATTTCCATTCACGCGTATTTATTTATTCTGATGTATCTGTACAGAGGATGTAATAGTAATTAGGATTTTATTGCTTTCTTTAATTTTCTGCATTTACTTTTCAAAAACGGGTTTTTGTTTTTGGCGATGTATAGACCCGCGCCTTGTAATAGTTAGAATTTACATTTCTGCAATTTATTTTCCGCACTCCTAACTGTTAACAATGCATGAAAGAATGTATGTAAATAAAATCAATCTGTAGCTCACAAATAACATGTACAAGATAAACATAACATGAAAACAACACACAAGCACATGCCAGTCTTAAGGTACGCCTCACTGGTTTCCTCGAACATGGTCATCAAGTATAGGGTGTCTTAGAGGTATCCCTTCTGTCCAAAAGATCCAGTTGCCTCGAAACGGTTGCCTCGGATACAAAGGATCTAGGACATTAGGGTTACTTCTAAGGTGTCCTACCATTGCTTCGGTGACCACGCTGTCCCGATAATCGAATTGACCCGAATACCTCCAACGATGGTGCTACCTACCCCTCGATGGTGGGATAGCACTATCTAAAGGACTTTTACACAGCCTAATTCCTTAGAGTAGGTAGATTTCTCTTAAGTACTTGCTCTCTTCAAACAAACAAAACAACTTTTCGCACCTACACTTTCAAAAGGTTTTCGAACAAATTTTTCATACACTCTTGAGGATAAATACAAGAGTTACTCAGAAATCTTTCAAACAAAACTTTTTCAAAACCCACTCACACTTGAAAAGCAAACAATTTTGAAAACATAAGAGCAAGTACCTAAGAGCCCATGGATAACCATGGATAGAAAGGGTGCTAACACCTTCCCTTTCTATAAATCTACCTCCCGAACCGAGAAACATTCTCAAAGAAGGAATTTTGTTGTGCTTTTGTCCTTTCCATATTGGAGAATATAAAAGACGGTGGCGACTCTTGCTTACCGCGACATTTCGCGAAACCAGCTAAAAAATAGTCAGTTCTATTTCCACCGATCACAGAACTGGCGACTCTGCTGGGGATGCTTAATAAGTGGGGTGTACCTTAGGAATAGTTCATCATCATGTTTTCAATTGCTTGATCTGTTTGCTTTAATATTGTGGGCCTGTTTTGGGAGTTTCATAGATCCTAACCCGGATCTGGGGGATACCTTCTAGAAAGTAGCAACAAACTGTGAGGGAACTGTGCAGGGTATACCGACACGGTTGAAGTAGTTTGCTACATTGATGTGGCACTTTGGTGAGTACCAGTAACCCTTGAGTCAAGTCAAGGAGAGTACGGGGCCGCCGCGTGGTGTCGTGAAGCATCAACTGTCCTTAGGAACCTTACTTGACCATCCTGGCCTCTTTAGGGGTAGTGAGATGACCGACTTTGGTGCAGTCCGAAGTTGGTACATACTCGATACTACACTCATTGAGGGTTATTTTCTTGGAATATTTTGATCGCCAGTTCAGTGGCTAAATCAAAACAATGAACACAGAAAACAACCCAATGATATTGAGCTCCTTAGAACCCGGTTACTTTTGATAGGACAGGTTTTTGAGCCCACCAACTTCAAGAGGGTAGTACCCCAAACTTCATGCTGGCCTAAACTCTAAGGTCTCTCTGTGTGACTTGTGTGCCTTCAAACTTGACTACTTGCATGCTTGTTATCTGACACATGGGTTTCTTGCAGGGTTTGTTTACAGTCCTTAATCCGGACTCATAACAGGGGTTACCTACATTACTCCATGCATAGCATAACATCATGCCATCATACCATTGCATACATCCTACATAAGGACTAATCCATTTCAAGGATCTCAAGGGTCTGTGATGCAGGTCATGATGAATCAAATTGTCTAGCAAGGGGCAAAAGAGATTTATTTTCCTCTAGCCAAGGTTAATGACTTGAGTCAGGGGCTATGACCCACTCGATATGGTGAGCTTTGACTCTTGAAGAAGGACTCTCAACAACATGAAGTTCCTTCAATCAAGCTACCGAATTCAAATTCTGACAAGTTTCTCTGTTTACCTCGCAAGATCCTTGAAAACATTGCATGCATATCATACATATCATTGCATTATAGGTACACTTCTTACAAGTCACTTACCTTCTTCGCTGTTTATTTCAGCAGTCATCATGAATTCTGAATCATCCAATGAACAAGCTATCAAGGCCCTCCAGGCCCAGAACGCCCAGTTCCAGGAGCTGGTCATGAGCTTAGCCCAGGGACAACAGGAATTGAAGACTTTGCTTTTGAAGAAGAAGAAGAAAAGGACTGTTTTGTTCAACCCTAGACGCAAATCTGGGAATACACTGCAGAATGAAGCAGAGCGGACTACTCCATCTGTTGGGGAAGGCAGTCACCAAGCGGGAAGGGTTCCTAGTCCCGTAGTCTCTGACACCGAGACAAATTTCAAT
Source organism: Vicia faba (assembly GCA_948472305.1). Classification (NCBI taxonomy): domain Eukaryota; kingdom Viridiplantae; phylum Streptophyta; class Magnoliopsida; order Fabales; family Fabaceae; genus Vicia; species Vicia faba. The sequence goes on along the minus strand of OX451737.1, from coordinate 1,703,432,998 downwards.
GATGAACAGTACCCTCCTGCTGAGGACAGGTACAAACAGCTAGAGGACCGGTTAAATGCTATGGATATCCAACGTGTGCCTGGGTTGGACTTTGGGGACCTAGGTTTATCTTCTGGGGTGGTGATCCCTCACAAGTTTAAGGCGCCTGCCTTTGCGAAATACGACGGGGCTTCCTGCCCTAAGATGCACCTCCATTCTTATGTAAGGAAGATCCAGCCTTACACGGCAGACAAGAACTTATGGATCCATTTCTTCCAGGAGAGTCTTTCAGGGACTCATCTCGAATGGTTCTATCAGCTGGATGGAACCAACATTCGTAACTGGGAGGACTTGGCTACTGCTTTTTATAAGCAGTATCAGTATAATTCCGACCTTGCTCCTACGCGTACCCAACTCCAGGGTATGTCGCTAGGATCGGGTGAAGGTTTTAAGGAGTATGCGCAAAGGTGGAGAGATCTGGCTGGAAGGGTGCAGCCGCCTTTGACTGACCGTGAACTCGTCGACATGTTATTGGGGACCCTGTCTGGTCCTTTCTTCAACCATTTGATTGGGAATTCTTCTGCTGGGTTTAGAGATTTGATCTTGACCGGGGAGAGGATTGAAGCTGGTATCAAGGCTGGAAAGATTCAAGAAGCTGCACCTGTTGATGCTCATAAAAAGCCTTACAGTGGGAAGAAGGAGTCCAATGATGTGCATAGTAAAAAGGGTCGCCATGATCAACATGTAGGGGCAACCCAGATCTATAATCCTAGGCCTGCTCAACAAGGACAGGGGCAACAACGTAAGGAGGTCGCACCCAAGAGACAGTTCACTAAGATCAACATGTCACTGGATCAAGCGCTACAGCAAATGTCGAAGGCATGGCTGATTACCTTAAGGGCTCCTCTCCGGAATCCAAACACTTTTGCTCCTAACTATCATCCCAACGATAGGTGCGCATACCATTCTGATAGCCCGGGGCATACTACAGACAACTTTTGGGCTCTAAAGAACAAGGTCCAAGACATGATTGACGCCGGAGAGATTCAGTTTGAAGCACCAGAAACTCTAAGCATAATCACTGCTCCTTTTCCCAATCATTGAAGGCTTTTGTTTATTTGAATTTCCGAGTTGTATTTTTTTGCTTATACAAACAATTAATGTCATAGCAAACTCTTTTATTTCATTAATGCACTGCGTATGTCTGTTTTTGAATTAATCCAATTATTTTCACTATATTCAAATTGCTTTCATATTTTTTTTGTGATGATCAACGCTCGGTTAATAATTCTAAGCCTCTTGAGGGAGGATGACGAAAACGATACCATGATTTACAGTATGCTTTTGAACAGACCCCGCTGATGAGGTACATGCATTGTTTCAATTCCTAAACACTGGAGTTATAAGGAAGATAATCCCTCGTCAACCCCTTCGAGCCAAAGAAGTAGGAGTTTTTCTTTTCGAAAATTAAAACCCTTAATCATAACCCGGGGCAGGGTAGTCTTCTCAGTTGATCCAAGTGCACAACGAATGGCACCAAAGGATTCCTTCCAAAACAAAAGACAGTGATGGTTCCGAATAATCATAAAAACAGGCAGTCATTATCTTTCAAAATAAAAGCCCAACAAGTCAAAACCTATGAAGGAGACTTACAAAACTGGGGCATCCCGCTGACTGTAATTCCAAAAAAGGAAACAGTTCAGGCAAAAAACAGGGATAACAAAAAAAAAAGGGAAGAGGTCATACAAACCTTCAACAAAAAAAAAAAGAAATGACTGCCTATTCAAAATAAATTGTTAACATTCGAACCATCACCGAAACATCATAGCAAAGACTCAAACAAGGTCTGACGCACGATCAACTAAGTTTAGGTTTGAAGAACATCACGAAGAGCGGGTGGGTACAGATAAATTTGAGCCTTTATCCTTTGTTTCTCAAACCGTGAACCAGGCCACGTTATAACCCTTAAAAGTCCTAGCTGAAGCATGGGTTAGTTCGAAAGCATATTGTTACAAAGGTATCCTGACTCCTTAGGGCTTGCGGTAAAATAACGAGTTGACATCACAGTTTTACAAAATTCACTTGTTTTTACTAAAAAAGATGCATTTTCAAAAACTTCGAAACAGACATAAGCTTTGCATTTTAATATAACATTGCTTGCATATGACTATTTGTTTGAACATCATAGAAGTTCGCACGACGAATGTCTAAATGAACAAAAGCACCCCAATCAAGGGGCACAGCATGATCATTGTCCATCATCTGGGGCAGTTAAGTCAAGATTCGGAGAATCTCTCAAAAGGCCAACCAACTTGGGGAAAATCTCCATCTGGATCACTTGGGGCATTAGATGATCAAACGAAGATCTTCTGGTAGTAGGGTAACGCAACACTACTAACAGGGCTTCCCCCTACATCCTGAGAGCATGGACATAGTCGAAAAAATACTACGCATAATCAAAGACCCGCTAGGTTGACACACCTAGGCAAAAATAAGGGCTTCCCGGCGAACCAAAAGGGTTCGGGCAAAATAAGGGATGAAAATCTGTACACCCGGTAAGTCGAAGACCTGAAAAGGCGGCTTGGGCAAAAATGGGTATCCCGTTGGATTGAAAACCCGAAAGGGCGGTCCAGGCAAAAGTTAGGGATCAAAGCTTACGACTATGTCCCGTCGTCTTGTCACTTGCCTACCAGAAGAAGATTTGTCAATCGGAAGTCATCAAGCACCTCCACAAGGTATCTTCTTCTCCCACATCAGAAACAGGGGCAATAAGAATTGTCTGAACGATTTAGTTGCTCTGTCCACCAAGGTACCAAGGTAGGTTCGACTGAAGAACGTAACCAAGATACCTTCACTCCCTATGGAGTAAGACCAATCAGCAATACTCTCCCCAGGCAGAGTTGATCTCCCAATCAGCCCTGAAAAGGCACAATATCCCCAGCAAGTCAGCAACACTCTCCCCAAGCAGAGTTAGTCTACTGTCATCCTTAAGGAAGTGGGGCATCCCGAGAAAATCTCAATATTCCTCAGCAGGAGTATACAGATGTTCCTAAGCAAGCATCCCCGACAGTCTTGATATAAGATTGTTCCACGGCGGAATACAAACACCCAGTGGAGCCACTTCCCCAGTACAGTCCAAAGTCTCCCCAGGAGAGTTGAACCATCTCCCCAGTATATTCTGGAAGCTTATCCCCAGTAGATTCTGGAAGCTTATCCCCCGCAGAGCACGAACGCGTCTCCCCGGCTTTATTCAAAGGCTATTCCCCACCAGGGCTTATAACTGGGTTATCCTCAGCTAAAAACCACGGAAAGATCGTCCTCGGCGAAGTTCTTCCTACCCCCAGCGGAGTTCATCAATTCCTCAATAAAACATATCAACGGTATCCCTAGCAGAGTTCTCATCAAAACCTCAGCGAAGTATCTCTCTCCCCACAGAGTAATTCCCCACAGAGTATCTCTCTCCAACAAGTTCATTCCCCAACGGGGTCATCTTCTCCTACCGGTTTGTTCTTGCAATCATCATCCCCAGTGGAAACGAAGAACTCTACTCTTCAACATCAGCCCAGGATCCAACTTCCCGACATTCGTCAAGGATTTACTTTCCTAGACAAAAATACATTCATAAACATCACATTATCATACACCAGGACGCGTGCATATACGCATCATAAACACACAATCTCATTTATTTTTGTGAACATTATAACATCATGCATTTCATACATCATGACATTTCATACAACTGACGTCTTTCCTTTTCAGGGAAAAGGTCAATCCCAAAGATGATTACTATCAACTGTCACAATTCCAGATTCGATTCCTGTATCCAGCCAGGGCATATCTGTGAGTAGATTCGACACTTGTATCCAGCCAGGGCATATCTACATTAAAGAGATCGAAGAAATAGCCGAGAAATGCTCCTGACATGGATGTTGTTCTTTTGCTTATTCAGATTTATCTCCAGAGATAGCTTGGAAATGCTCCCGAGATGGACGTTATTCTTTTGCTTATTCAAGAGTTTCCTTTCAGATATAGCTGGGAAATGCTCCAGATATGGATGCTGTTTTTTTGCTTATTCAGATTTTCTCTTCAGAGATGGCTTAGAAATGCTCTAGAGATGGATGTTATTCTTTTGCTTATTCAAGAGTTTCTTTTCAGATATAGCTTGGAAACGCTCCAGAGATGGATGTTGTTCTTTTGCTTATTCAGATTTCCCTTCAGAGATAGCTTAGAAATGCTCCATAGATGGATGTTATTCTTTTGCTTATTCAAGAGTTTCTTTTCAGATATAGCTTGGAAATGCTCCAGAGATGGATGTTGTTCTTTTGCTTATTCAGATTTTCTCTTCAGAGATAGCTTAGAAATGCTCCAGATATGGATGTTATTCTTTTGCTTATTCAAGAGTTTCTTTTCAGATATAGCTTGGAAATGCTCCAGAGATGGATGCTGTTCTTTTGCTTATTCAGATTTTCTCTTCAGAGATGGCTTAGAAATGCTCCAGAGATGGACGTTATTCTTTTGCTTATTCAAGAGTTTCCTCTCAGATATAGCTGGGAAATGCTCCAGAGATGGACGCTATTTTGTTGCTTATTCAGGGTTTCTTTTCAGAGATAACTTAGAGATGCTCCAACCACGGATGCTATTCTATTGTTTATTCAGAGATTCTTTCTATAGATGGTTCAGATACGATCCAGACATGGCTACATTCTGATACTTATTCCAGACTCCCTTCTAGAGATAGCTTAGAAATGCTCCGGATACGGATGCTATTCTATTGCTTATTCCAGATTCCCTTCTAAAGATGGTTCAGATGCGACCCAGACATGGCGACATTTTGATACTTATTCAGATTTCCTTTCAGATATAGTTTAGAGATACTCCAGGTTCAGATGTATTCTACTGCTTTTTCAGATTTCTCTCCAGAGATGGCCTAGAGATGCTCCGGACGCGGACGCTATTCTATTGCTTAATCAGATTCAAGCTTCTAAAGATAACTCAGAGATGCTCCAGACCTGGATGTTATTCTATTGTTTAGTCCATATTTCCTTCAAGAAGCAGTCCAAATTCGGATGACATTCTGCCACTCATTCAGGTGTAGTATGGATATACCCCAGACACGGCGGTCATTCTACTACTCGTTCAGACGTCAGCAAATTTGGTACAGACTAGATATGCTCCAAACATGGTAGCTATTCTATTTCTTACTCATATTCAACCATTCACTATACCTCCAAATGGCATCTATAAGCCCATTCCCGACAAGGTTCTGTCACATCTCCAGATGGCATCTATAAGCCCATCCTCTTATCCACCATTTCTCCAAATGGCATCTGTAAGCCCATTCCCGACATCACACTGCTGACATTCTACTATGTGAGTGCAAATTTCTGGGCACTCTAGTGTTCAATCATCTTCCACCTTCGGATCACGAAAGGCACGCAAGCCAATCTACATCCTCAGGTCTAAGAAGATTGAACAGGGGCAACTGTTGTACCCCAAAATTTGCCCTCCCATATTCTTCAAGACTTGTCAAAATCAAACCTCCAAACACACATGGTTGAAATCAGCGTGATGGGACGAACATGTTGGACACCTCGCGCCCTTTTTATATAGCTCAGGGGCCTAATCGCTATTTTGGACATTGGCATTTTGTGGGGGTTTAAAACCCCCGTTATTTGTTTGTTTTTTTTGTTTCAGGAACGAAGAAGATGATTACGTGGAAAGATGTGGGTGGCCCATTCAAATATAATACGCGCGCTTTCTTGTTTTAGCATATGCGTGTTATTTTTCATATTATTTTCTCTGCCCAGTATAATAACAAGACACAACGCTTGGCTCAGTGGAGAGGAACGTGGCTTGCAATCGTTGGGACCTGGGTTCGATTTCCAGGTCCCCCCATAATTCCATGTTATTTTCTTCAATACATTCTTGTGCAGGTTTCCAAATGGTGAGTACCATGCGCCCTCACAGATCAGCACGCTAAGTGTCTCAAGCGTCAATCCAATGGCCAAAGAATGCAGACCATGGTGCTCATGAGTCAACACAGGCGTAGGCAATCAGGAAAGTCAAAAGGGGCTTGATCACTATTGGGCCTCACAATTCCATTAACACTCCCAATTCTGGCCCATACCCCCCGCCCCCTTGGGTTTGCAATTTTATTTTGTCATTTTATATTTTATTTGTCTTATTTTTATTTTCTCCCTTTTGTTAACTATTAACATAATTAATATTTTTATAAAAAATCAAAAAAGAACTAATATTATTATTATCATTAATTTCATTTTATTTTTGTAAATAAATACTAATAAATTGAATTAGTTTTAATTAGGCAACTTTAACCTTTTTTTTAATAACTAAAATAAATTTAGAATTAGGTTTTTATTAACTTTTAATTTTATTTCCTTTTATTTTATTTTCATAAAAAACATAAAAATACAAAAAAAAAAACTTTTATTTGTTTAATTAATTAATTAATTAGATTAGTTATTAATTTTAATTTCATTTAATCACAAAAAAGGACAAAAAATTCATTTCTTTTCTTAAAAGGGTCAAAACCCTTAGCACGTTCCCGATTAAATTTCCATTCGCGCATATTTATTTATTCTGATGTATCTGTACAGAGGATGTAATAGTAATTAGGATTTTATTGCTTTCTTTAATTTTCTGCATTTACTTTTCAAAAACGGGTTTTTGTTTTTGGCGATGTATAGACCCGCGCCTTGTAATAGTTAGAATTTACATTTCTGCAATTTATTTTCCGCACTCCTAACTGTGAACAATGCATGAAAGAATGTATGTAAATAAAATCAATCCGTAGCTCACAAATAACATGTACAAGATAAACATAACATGAAAACAACACACAAGCACATGCCACTCTTAGGGTACGCCTCACTGGTTGCCTCGAACGTGGTCATCAAGTATAAGGTGTCTTAGAGGTCGCCCTTGTGTCCAAAAGATCCAGTTGCCTCGAAACGGTTGCCTCAGATACAAAGGATCTAGGACATTAGGGTTACTTCTAAGGTGTCCTACCATTGCTTCGGTGACCATGCTATCCCGATAATCGAATTGACCCGAATACCTCCAACGATGGTGCTACCTACCCCTCGATGGTGGGATAGCACTATCTAAAGGACTTTTACACAGCCTAATTCCTTAGAGTAGGTAGATTTATCTTAAGTACTTGCTCTCTTCAAACAAACAAAACAACTTTTTGCACCTACACTTTCAAAAGGTTTTCGAACAAATTTTTCATACACTCTTGAGGACAGATACAAGAGTTACTCAGAAATCTTTCAAACAAAACTTTTTCAAAACCCACCCACACTTGAAAAGAAAACAATTTTGAAAACATAAGAGCAAGTACCTAAGAGCCCATGGATAACCATGGATAGAAAGGGTGCTAACACCTTCCCTTTCTATAAATCTACCTCCCGAACCGAGAAACATTCTCAAAGAAGGAATTTTGCTGTGCTTTTGTCCTTTCCATATTGGAGAATATAAAAGACGGTGGCGACTCTTGCTTACCGCGACATTTTGCGAAACCAGCTAAAAAATAGTCAGTTCTATTTCCACCGATCACAACGTCCTATAACTCAAGAGAAATTTGTATAAAGCCTTAAAATCACTCAGCCCATGCTTGTACTTCATCTTGGAATTATGTTCCAACTTTTCTTCAAAATCAAGTAACATAGCATTCAACCTATATCTTGTACTTATGACCCTCTCAAGCACAAAAACCTTCTCATTACTTATGTACAAGTGCTTGGCAACAAAACACACACATGCTTAAGCCCCAAAAACCCCCAAGAACTCAGAATTGCATCTCATACTTCCATTGTTGTATATTCTGACCAGAAATCCCAAAATCAAAAACTACTCGTGCGTTTCTTGGCCTTTTACTTCCAAAAGCTTCCAAGCATCATACACAAGCCATCATTGTCCCTATTACACGACTGTAACACCATCTTCCTCCATTTCCAAGTTCAAAAACAGAGCATCACAGTTGGACTTCTCTAGACCATTTCAGCCATTCTCCAACCAAGCTAATCATTGCATTAGCTTCCTGGGACCTCAAGGAAGCTAACCTAATCCTTTCAACACCTTGAAACAAGCTCCAACTCAAAACACGAATTTCATTTTCAAGGTGAATTTTCTGACTTTTGAACTCTTCATATAGGCATCATTTGCTTTCCATTTGTGAAGATAAAATGTAGATATCATAGTCCTGAAACAACCATGTCTTTAGATTTCATTTATATTGCTTGAGTAGTTAGAATTTTGAATCTGAACATCCTGGAAAAATTAGGTCAGAATTTGGTACCATTAGAAATTATCATTCATCTTTGATCTATAGTTTTAGTTATTTACATTTCTGGAATCGTGATGAAATTTTACACAACTTTCATGTTTACATTTTTGCAAATGGTTGAGAAACAAATAAGTTGCAGGGCTTCTGGCTAGAGGTTGAAGATGAAGTACATTTAGGGCAAGACTTATATTATATATTTGTTGTTTTGCGTAAGTTAACGGATGTATCACCACCTCAGTGGTTAAAGCGCGCGCCTGTCACCCTTAGGTTCTGGGTTCAAGCCCCAACGTGACCTTTTGCTCATTTTTTCACATTTTTCTTCATTTCTTTGCTGGAAATAGGCGCTTGGGCCTTCCTCCATTGGGCTTGGGATTTTTGCTACACTTGCACACTCCTGACTATTTCTTAACCCCCCTGACTTTTTTATTTTTTTTTATTTTTACTTTTTTTTTATCTTTTATTTATTATTATGATTAATATTATTATTAATATTATTATTATTACTATCTTCATTAATAAGAATAATCCAAAAATATTTATATTTTATTATTTATATTTATTTAGTTTATTTTTCTTTACAAAAATAAAAGAACAAAAACATTTTCTTTAATTAATTTCTTTTTTTATACTTAGATAATTTAATTTAATTTATTAGTATAGTATTTTGTAAATTAAAATCAATTTAGAAATTAGGTTTTATTTATTTATTTAATTATTTTTATTTAATTCACTAAAACCCTAAAAAACTTGTTTCCTTTAAATTAATTTATTTTACTAAATTAATATTAATTTTCCTTTTTTAGTTAATTATTTTATTTTAATTAATTAGGTAAAAAAACCCTTTTCATAAAAAAAACAAATAAAAAAATCATTTTTCTTTTTACATTTACATTCTTGTATTTTATTTGTTCATTTTGTACATTTATTCAAATTCAATATGGTTGTAATAATTATTTAGATTTAATTTCTTCAAATATTCCTCCATTTGTAATTTGTACACCCCTCCCCTAAATGATGTAATAGCGTAGTAATTTTAATTTTCGTAATTTATCGCTTTATATACAAATACTAGTAATTAGGGTTTTGTATGGAAAGACTAAAACCAACAAATAGCAAATCCTAATCAAGACAAATCAAGCATGAAAATCAATACACTTGCACACAAACACCACTAGTGTAAATCCACTTCGTTGCCTTACAAAAATGACCATGTTATGCATGTGAGGTATCTTAGAAAAAACAAACCAAATACAAGATCATAGTCCCTCGATGACGCTATCCATGTTGCCTTTCAAAATGATCTTAGTCCCTAAAGAAAAATTCTAAGATATCTTGCAACATTTCTAATCATGATTATACAATGACCCACACCCGTCTCGTTTACATCCAAAGATAGGGTTACTTACAAAATAAATGGTAAGATAACAATGTCAAAGGAAAAAGGAAATGAACATGAAAGACTTTTGAGTAGGTAGAATGTTCCTAGTTACTTGCTCAATTTGAAAACCAAAACATCCTTGCTATTTTCAAAACAAACACCAACACTTACAAAAAACATCTTTCAAACTTGAAAACATTTTCAAAAGATCAAACACTTTGTATACGTTCTTACGAACGAGAATCATTACAAAGTTTGCCTAAACAATGGCATCTTTACAAAATACTTTCAAAAACCACACAAAAGCACATTTTCAAACAAAAGAAAGTGATCTAGAAAGTAACTAAGAGCCCATGGAAAACCATGGATGAAAAGGGTGCTAATACCTTCCCTTTTCATAATCTACCCCCCGAACTCAAGAAAACATCTCAAAGGTCTTTCCTGTGCTTTTTCACCTTTCCTTTTGGATAAAAGAAAAGTCGGTGTCGACTCTTACTAACCGTAACATTTGCAATCAAACGCAAAATAATCAAGTCAGTTCTCCCACCATATCACACTTACCAAATCAATGGTAAAATAACAATGTCAAAAGAAAGAGGAAATAAACATGAAAGCCTTTTGATTAGGTAGATTACTCCTAGTTGCTTTCTCAATTTCAAAACCAAAGCATCCTTGCTATTTTTCAAAACAAACACCAACACTTTCAAAAAATATCTTTCAAACTTGAAAACATTTTCAAAAGATCAAACACTTGGTATACATTTTTACGAACGAGAATCATTACAAAGTTTTCCTAAAATAATGGCACCTTTTCAAAATACTTTCAAAAACCACACAAAGCATATTTTCAAACAAAAGCAAGTGATCTAGCAAGTAACTAAGAGCCCATGGAAAACCATGGATAAAAAGGGTGCTAATACCTTCCCTTTTTATAATCTACCCCCCGAACTCAAGAAAACATCTCAAAGTTCTTTCCCGTTCTTTTCAGCCTTTCCTTTTGGATAAAAGAAAAGTCGGTGGCGACTCTTGCTAACCACAACATTTGCGATCAAACGCAAAATAACCAAGTTAGTTCTCACACCGTGTTATAATGGGTCTCAAAGTTGCTATAGACTTAAGGATCAAATCCTTGAGTGTATTCAGAGAATCAACCTTAGTAATCAGTCAAATCAAAGGAGAATGGGACATGAAGCATCCTAATCTCATCCCTTATAAAGAGCATGTGTTGACACTGATCCCATATTTTGAAGAAATTACCTTTGAGCATTTTCCACGGGAGGAAAATCAACTAGCGGACGCGCTAGCTACTATGTCATTCATGTTTAAAGTCAGGTGGGATAATGAGGCTCCTCAGATTACTATTGAGAGGATGGACGAACCAGCATATTATCCTGAGATTGATACTGAAGAAGTAGTGGACAAACCTTGGTTACATGAAGTTAAAAGATGTCTCGAAGCCCAAGAATATCCCGAGGGAGCTTTAGTCAACGATAATAAATTCCTAAGAAGGTTCTCTGCCGTGTTTTTCTTCAATAATGGAATCCTCTACAAGCACAACCATGACTCTACCTTACTTCGGTGCGTAGACAAGGGTGAGGCAGAAATGATTATGGCTTATTTTCACGAAGGTACCTTTGGCACCCACTCTAGGGGGAACACGATGGCTAAAACGATCCTACGGGCAGGATACTATTGGTCCACTATGGAAGCAGACTGTTATCAGCCTTCGCGAACTTGTCACAAATGCCAGATCTATGCTGATAAAGTACATGTGCCTCCGGTTCCTCTAAATATGTTGACTGCTCCCTGGCCATTCTCAATGTGGGGCATTGATATGATTGGGAAGATCAGACCCACAGCTTCTAATGGACACCATTTCATCCTCGTCGCCATTGATTACTTCACAAAATTGGTTGAGGCGGCTTCATTTGCTTCTGTTACTAAGAATGGTGTGGCCCGATTCATCAAACGTAACCTTATCCGTCAGTATGGTATTCTAGAAAGAATCATTACGGATAATGGTACCAATCTTAATAATACTATGATCACCGGACTATGCGCGCAATTCAAAATTCAGCATCATAACTCTTCTCCTTACTGGTCAAAGATGAATGGCGCTATGGAGGCTGCTAATAAAAACATCAAAAAGATCATACAGAAGATGACAGTGACCTACAAAGACTGGCATGAGATGTTACCATTTGCTCTTCACGGCTACCGTACCACGATGCACACGTCAATAGGGGCAACTCCTTTCTCTTTGGTATATGGTATGGAAGTTGTCCTACCTATTGAAGTTTAGATACCTTCATTGAGAATCATGAAAGATGAAAGTTTAAATGAAGATGAATGCATTCAGACTCGACTTGACCAATTGAACCTGATTGATGAGAAGAGGCTCGCGGCTGTCTACCATGGTCAGATGTACCGAAAACGTATGATTAAAGCTTTTAACAAGAAGGTCAGACATCAAGTATATCAGACTGGTGACTTAGTAATCAAACGCATCATACTGTTGCAAGGTAATCCCATGGGAAAATGGACTCCTACATACGAAGGACCATTTATGACCAAAACACATTTTCTGGTGGAGCCGTGATCTTAACCACTATGGATGGCGACGACCTTCCACATCCTATAAACGCGGACATAGTTAAAAGATACTACGCATGAACAAAGACCCACTAGGTTGACTGGCCTAGGAAAAAATAAGGGCATCCCGGCGAACCAAAAGGGTTCGGGAAAAAAATTAGGGATATACATATGAAAAATATGTACACCCGGCAAGTCGAAAACCTAAAAAGGCGGCTTGGGCAAAAAAGGGTATCCCGGTGGATTGAAAACCAGAAAGAGTGGTCTAGGAAAAAGTTAGAGATTAAAAGCGTATAACTATGTCCCGTTGGATCATCTTACATCCAATCTTCGGTAACAACTATCAAGCTCAAGTGGTAGTAATCAATCCAGTCAACTTCGGACAAGCAGCAAAGAGATGAGACGCCTGAAGACATAAATCCAATAGCAGAATGGAAACAAATGGGATTATTTCACATAGCTGTTTTTCTTTGTATATCATTTTGTATAGTTTTCATTCTTACGACGACATTCTCTTACTAGGATGTTCGTCTCCTTGTACAAAAAACGCTTCTTCAAATTAATACAAACTGTTTCTTTGAAAGTACAAAACTATTTGTTTTTTTTATTTTCCTATTTTTTTTTCAAAAACGTCCAGTGATTATTTTTGAACATATGCATTTGAATGTGATTATTGTTTGCAAAAAAACATGCATAAAAAAAATAGAAAGACAGATACTAATGGCTTTAAGAAACAAGATAATGTTTAAAAGCCATCCACGAAATCCCCGCAAATACTTTCTCCAGCAGGTACAGAGGCAGGGGCATCCTATTATAAAGTCACTTCCATGTCCTCAGCATATAACCTAATGATGTCAGGTGTCCAAATTCCCCAACAGGGCTTCATAAAATCCCCCAAGCGGATTACAAATTTTTCCTTCTCCGGTAGAGTTTATTTCTCTAACAACGGAAGTCCGTCTCTCATCATTTGGACTTCAACAAAATTTAAATACTTACACTATTCATCCCCAACAACAATCAGGGATTTATTTTCCCTAGTTCAACAATACAACAATAGAACGGCTGACACATTCATACATTGCATTCATACACCATTTTACAAGTGTCATAGCATATGCAACACGAATGCATATATCACAATCTCATTTAATTTTAGAACATCATTACTCGATACATCTCATACATCATGACACTGCACACAAAAGACTCGTTACCTTTTCAAGAAAGTTGGAAAGCAAACAAATGTCATTGCCAATTATCAACAAAGTTTCAGATTAATGCCTGAAACGAGACATAACAACTATCTGTGAACAAATCGATTGTAGATCAATTCCTGAAATAGGACAGAGTGACTATCTACACGGTGAACACTTCCTTCAGACATCTACTGGTTCAGTTTAAATTGATCAATGGTTTATCTTGTTTCCATTGCAGTAGACACTTCCTCTAGTTCAGTTTAAATTTCGAAGATTTTTTCTGATACTTTTCAGTAGGCACTTCTGCTGGTTCAATTTAAATTGATCAATGGTTTATCCTGATTCCGTTCCTATGGACACTTTCTCTGGTTCAAATAATTCACTCCAAATATTTATTATGATTATTTTCTAGTTAAAGATTATTCAAGACCTCTGCTTATCCTGATTCCGTTCCGGTGGACACTTTCTCTGGTTCAAATAATTCGCTCCAAATATTTATTCTGATTATTTTCCAGTTAAAGATTATTCAAGACCTCTGCTGGTTCAGTTTAAATCAATCAGTGGTTTATCCTAATTCCTTTCCAGTAGATACTTTCTCTGGTTCAAATAAATCACTCCAAATATTTATTCTGATTCTTTTCCAGTTAAAGATTATTCAAGACCTTTGCTGGTTCAGTTTAAATCAATGAATGGTTTATCCTGATTCTATTCTGGTAGACACTTTCTCTGGTTCAAATAAATCTCTCCAAAGATTTATTCTGATTCTTTTCCAGTCAAAGATTATTCAGACCTCTGTTGTTTCAGTTTAAATCGATCCATGGTTTATCCTGATTCTGTTCCGGTAGACACTTCCTCTGGTTTAGTTTAAATAAACCAGAGATTTATTCTGATTCTTTTCCAGTTGAGGTTAAGCATACACTTAGTCTAATATTTGTCAACAATCACTTTTGGGTGGCATCTATAAGCCCATCTCTGAAAATTCTTCAAATGGAATCTTTAAGCCCATTCCCTGCACAATCAACCTCCACATTATCGAGTGCAAATTTCTGGGCACTATAGTGTTCAATCATCTTCCACCTTCAAGTCACGAATGGCGTACCCTCCAATCTAACTCTTCAGGTTTAAGAAGATTGAACATGGGAAACTGTTGTACCCCGAAATTTTCCCTCTCATTTGCCAAGGCATTTCCTTACAAGGATTTTCAAAAGTTCAAATTTGCACAAGTACAAGTGGGCTTTCAAGCATTAAATCAAAGAAGAACATGCCTGCTTCAATTTCACATCTCCCTTTGAAACAACTTGCTTTCGATTCGCAAGGGTAACACCTATCTTTATACAAGCCTCATTTGAACAAGTAGGGACCTCCTGCATGCAAGCTTTGATTACACCAATGACCCCTTACAAGCTGGATTTTGGTGCACATAGGAAAAGCCTCGTGTAGCCTCCTTCGATTCAAAGGGGAAGGGCCTCCTGTTGGTGTCCTTTGATTCAGAAGTTGGTGGCTTCCTACTGGCCTCCTTCGATTTAGAAGATAAGTGCCTTCTATATGCTTGCCTCCAATTCATAAGGCAGGAACTTCCTTCATGCCAGTAGGTACAAGGCAATGGCTTCCTGCAGCTTTCTTTCGACTCATAAGCCAATGGTCTTGAATGTTTTCCAAATTCACAGGGCAAAAATTTCCCTTCATGCTAGCGCCCACAAAGCAAGGTACCTCCTTCATATAAGCTTCGATTCCTTCTTGAAAACCTTCAACATGCATAGTCTCTACATTATGATACATCTGGGTGTCCCAATCGAAGGTTATACCTTGGTGGCCCATCTGAAGAATTTCAAGTGATACACACAAGTGATGCATGTGGTCCCTTCAAAAGAACACATACATGTTTCAAATTGAAGGACACCCATTTGGGCCCCTTCAAAGGATACACATATGATCCATTCGAAGGAAACTTTGATTTGGAAACGTTGTTGTCTGAAAAGGAGTCTGGTAGAAGGATAGGTATAGTTGGTCAAAACAAAATAAAAGTATTTCAAGTGCTAGTGGTATCAAGTACAAGTATGTTGTATAGGCCACCACACTCCAAAACTGCTACAAAGCAGTCCTGCCACGCTGCTCCCATACTTGCACCAAATTGGCATACAAAAACTGCACCTCGAAGACTACAAGAACAACATACCCAATTTGTTCAAATTTCTTTTGTTTTCCCTCCCAAACCTCAACCAAACTCATCTATAAATATGAGCTTCCATCACACATCTTAGGGACCTTTTTTGGTGGCTGAGAAAACTCTAGTTGTGAGAAAATTATCAAATTCTCAAAACTCTCAAACACTCCCAAACATTCTCAAACATTCTCAAACATTCAAACTCTAAAACTCTCAGATCCTTTCATACATTAGTGAATCCTTCGATTCACCCCCCAACTACCAAATAACTAACTTTCGATTCATTCCCTAACTACAACATAATGGTCTTTTGATTAACTCCCTAGACTGTTATATAATAACTGTTGTACCCCAAAATTTGCCCTCCCATATTCTTCAAGGTTTGCTAAAGATCAGGTTCAAAATCTCCCAAGGGTTGCACAGTCCAATGGCCTCCTAACAGTCAAAAATTAGGGTTTTGGTTCTGGAAAAGAAGTTGAAGTTTCCAAGGGTCCAATCAAGTCCCACGTGCCTACAAACATTGTCAAGCATCCATATGCCAAGTTTCAAGACTCACAGCACAAAATTGCACAGTCAAAAACCCTAATTGCTTCACAGTCAACTACAGGGGCAAAATGGTCATTTGACAGTCAAAAGTCAAAATTTTTGGTCAACATATTATTTTGAAGCCACAAACATCATTTGATCAATTCTTGATCATTATTCTCAAGGCATGGCTCAAAAAGTCTCAAGATGCAAAAGTTTCTATTTTTGGATAGTTGGAAAAGTCAACTGCAAATTGACCAAGGCATAACTTCGACATGGTTTATCAGAAAAATTCCATCCAAAGATCATTTTGAAGAGAATGACATTTCCTACAACTCATCTTCACACTTCAAGTCCAAGAAATGCTCTCACAAAAAGTTATAAATCTCAACATTATAGGTCATTTTCAAAAGTCAACAAAAAGGCACTTTAAGTCAAAGACCATAACTTGAGATTGGTAAATCAAAATGGCATGGGACCAAAGACATTGGTTATAGGACTTCAAGACCTTTCCAAAATGTCCAAGAACATGATCAAAGCTTAAACATTGAGCAAGATATGCCTTGTGGAAGTTGGGAAATTTTTGGGAATTTTGAAAAGTCAACTTTGCTTCAAATGTCTCAAAATTGCTAATGGGCCTCAATTTCTTCCATGAATCATTACCCAAAGGCTATGCACGACCCATTGACATCCGAGGGAGTTATTTTTATCATTTTTGATTAATTATTTGAATTTTTATTATTATTAATTCACTTAATTAAAATTAAATATGAAAAAATAGCAAATCACACCTTTCAAATCTTTTTATGCAGCATTTTCATACATCATGACCTCAAGATTTCGTGCACATTCAAAAAGGAAAGATTCTATGCAATTGGCAATGGTTTCATGGCAAAAAGGATTGAAAAAGATATACAAAATCAAATATTCAAAAGCATTAAAACAATGGATCATGGGCTTGTTTTTCTAACCTAATTCCATCTACATACATATGCAAACATAACCCTAATGCCTAGAACACACAAGCTGCACAGAAACCTGAAGAACAACTTTGCATTTTTTCACAAGAAACCTTGAAACTGTTTTCATAGCTAGAGATCGTTTCAAAGAAAAAAGGCCATTCTAATAGACTCCTGACACTACCAGGAAGCTGTTCCAATCAAAACCACGCCTCCATACTCAAGGAACTGGTAGATTGAAGTCTCACTTTTCATAAAATTATTCATAATCGTGTTTCATTATCCATGCGTTGTTTGTGATTTTCAATCATTGATTTGTACTAACATGGGTATTCTGAAGCTAATGGCATACTTTGATTGAACTATTAAGCCTTGTACAAGAATTCACCATGGACGTTCCCTAGGGTTTCAGAACTCCAAATTTAGGGGTTTCTGTATATGGTAAAATTAAGCCTTAAAACCAGTACCATTGAGACCAGGACCTCCAAACGAGTGGAATTCACACCTCGCGCCCTTTTTCTTTTTGACTATGCGCTAATCGCTATTATTGAAGGTTTGAGTTAGTGGGGGTTTAAAACCCCCTCTATTTACTTATATTTGCAGAAAAAAGAGGAAGACGAAGATGGCGTGTATGAACATGGTTGGTCAGTTTGAATACTGGCGCGTTTTTTTATTATTACAGCATAATAGTGTTTTTCACATATATTAATCATGTTCCATCAAAATAACAAAGAAACGCGTTGGTTGGTATGGTTAATGTGTTGGCATGCAGGTATTGGGACCTGGGTTCGATTCCCAGGTCCCCCATATAATTTGTTCCAATTTTTCATAAAGCGTTCCAGTGTACCACACGCCCAAAAGTCCATCATATACTCTCATACGTGGCTTGCCAAGTGGCCATGAGCGTCCATCCAGTGGCCAGGAACCAAAGTCCATGGTGTGCCCCAGTCAACGCGCGTGCATATAATCTGAAAAGTCAGCATGGATCAAACTTCTATTGGGCCAAATTCCTCAAATCACACCTCCAAAGGGGCCTGATACCCCTCCTTTGGTTTGCATTATTTTGATTTTTTATTTGATTTTTCTTTAAATTCTTTCTAATGTTCTAATCATTTCTTTTCACCATAAAAATAATTTTCAGTATAAAAAACCAGAAAAAAATACAAAAAGATGTTTTATTATTATTAATTTAATGTATTAATATTTTTTGTAAACAAATCTTAAATAATTAATTTAGGTTAATTTAGGTTTTCAATTTTAATGTTTTCTTAATAACTAAAAAGTGTAGAAATTAGGTTTTTAGCATTTTTATTCTTTTTCTTAATAAAATAATTTCCTCTTCTTATTATTATTATTAACTATTAATTATTTTGTAAATAAATATGTGATTAATTAATTAGGGTAAATTAGGTTAAAACTTAAATATTTTTCTTTAATAATTAAAAGTAATTTAGAACTAGGTTTTAATTTAACTTCTAAATTAATTAATTTCTTTTATTTCATAAATACCAAAAAACATAAAAAATAACTTCTTTTCTCATTAAATAATTAATTAACCTTCAATTTTAATTTAATTTCTCAAAAGGGTCCAACGCCCTCGCATATTCGATTCTAGTTTCTTTTCGCGCGTTTGTCCTTATTTTTTGTTTCGAATATTATGTAACTGTTCAAAGCCTTGTAATAGTAATTAGGGACTTTATTTATTTTCTGCATTTTATTAAAAAATGGGTCTTTGTCAATTTGGCGATGTATAGACCCGCGCCTTGTAATAGCGTAGGACCTTTATTTTCCGCATTTTAATTTTCGCACCCTTTAAACTCTAATCACATGAAAGAATGAATGGTCCAAATAAAATAAAAGCGTAGATCACCCCAATGCATGATCAAGATAAAACATAACATGAAAACAACACACAAATTCACACACCACTCTTAGGGTACGCCTCACTGTTGCCTTGCCCTCGAAACGTGGTCGTCGAGTATAGGACATTTTAGTAAGTCCTTATGTCCATGACATGATCCAGTTGCCTCGAAACGGTTGCCTCGGAATTAAAAAGGATCAATGGCATAAGGGTAGCTTCTAAGGTGTCCTACTATTGCTCTGGTGACCACACTGTCCCTAACAAACGAATTGACCCGAACACCTCCAACGGTGGTGCTACCTACCTCTCAATGGTGGGATGGCACTACCTTAAGGACATTTACACAGCCTAATTCCTTAGGGTAGGTGGATGACTCATAGATACTTGCTCTCTTCAAAAACAAACAAAATCTTTTCACACCGACACTTTCAAAAAAAGCTTTCAAAACAATTTTTCAAACACTCTTGAGGACTGATACAAGAGTCGATCTGAAATCTTTAAACGAAACTTTTTCAAACCCACTCACAATTGAAAAGCAAACAAACATTTTGAAAACACAAATGAGCAAGTATCTAAGAGCCCATGGATAACCATGGATAGAAAGGGTGCTAACACCTTCCCTTTCTATAAATCTACCTCCCGAACCGAGAAACTATCGCATAAGGAATTTTGATGTGCTTTTGTCCTGTCCATGTTGGAGAAAATAAAAGACGGTGGCGACTCTTGCTTACCGCGACATTTCGCGAACCATCGTTAAACAGTCAGTTCCAGATCCACCGATCACAGAACTAGCGACTCTGCTGGGGAATACTTTATAAAGTGAGGTGTACCTTAGGATAGTTCATAACTGTGTTTTCAATTGTTGTGCTTTGTTTGCTTTAAATTGTGTGTTGCATCGGAGTTACATAGATCCTAACCCGGATCTGGGGATACCCTATTAGGTAGCATAAGCTGTGAGGGACCTGTCCGGCGTAGACCGACATGGGTGAAGCAGTGGCTACATTGGTGTGGCACCTTGGTCTGTACCGATATCCCTTGTGTCGCAACGAGGAGAATATGGGTCTTCCGAGGAGTCATTAAGCACCAATCGACCTTAGAACCTTAAATGACCCAACTTGGCCAATAGAACAGTAGCAGTATGCTACGCCCATTGAGGCTAAACTCTCGTGATGGTTCTGGCCACAAGAAAAGATTGCGATGCTGGAGTTATGACCGATTGAGGGTAGCCAATGATATTGGGATCCTCTAGAACCCGGTTACTTCTGATAGGACAGGTATGAACCAACAAACTGAAAGAGGGTAATACCTAGACCCCATGCTGGCCTAAACTCTAAGGGCTTGTCTTGTGTGACTTGTGTGCCTTATCATGTTTGCCTTTGTAAATATTTGTGGTGTGCTTTATCATAACATCATGCCATCATGAACATTGCATGCATCCTGCATAAGGACTGACCATTTCAAAGACAAGAGGGTTTCACCTTTGCTCTGTTTTGTAGGATATCATGATGCCTATGCGAAGGAATACTATCCGGTTCAACTTTGTTCACCCACCTGAGTTGCTTGAAGAGTTGGTTAGCAGAATTCCAAACACTACTTCTTTCATCCAGAGGCATGGTTCTCTTCTCAGTTTAGTCACGGCAAAGTGGGACCAACAGTTGATGAGTGTCCTGACCCAGTTCTATGACCCTCTGTACCAGTGCTTCACCTTTCAAGACTTCCAGCTGGTCCCCACCCTGGAAGAGTTCTCTGATTTGCTTGGTATCCCTATATTGGATCAGACTCCCTACACTGGTTGGGAAAAGACCCTTAGGCTTGAGGAGGTTGCTGCAGCTCTTCCCTTGACCCACCAAGAAGTAATGGACAACTGGGTGACTAGGAGCAGAGTTAAGGGTTTCTTGGCCAAGTTCCTGATTGGTAAAGCTAACAGTTTCTGGAATGACTTGGACTTTAGGGCGTATGAAGACATCCTGGCTCTCTTAATCTATGGTCTAGTCTTGTTCCCTAATCCTGATAACTTCATCAATGTCACTGCCATAAGGATCTTCATGTCTCGGAAACCTGTGCCCACTCTCTTGGGTGATATCCTGCAACAACTTTGTGCTCGTACTGCCCGAAGACGAGGAACTCTGTGGTGTTGCATCCCTTTGTTAGTGAGGTGGTTTATTTCGCACCTCCCTAAGTTCGTGCTGAAGAACAAAGAAGGAAGAGGTTGGGCTCATAGGTTAATGTCTCTCACCGATAAGGACATCATTTGGACTCTCAGAGGTTTGGATGAGATAGCTGTTATTGATCGTTGCGGAGAATACCCTAATGTTCCTTTGATTGGTACCCAAGGAGGAATTTATTATAATCCATGTCCAGCGCTCCGTCAGTTTGGAAGAGCCAGAAGAGCAGGGCCTCATGAGATGTTGGTGCCTCACATCAGTTTTGAGTTTCAGGTGGATAGTGACGAGTTGCGTCGTAGGTTCATCAAGGCTTGGGACAGAATTCACAAAGCTGACCCACAAGAGTTGGGATCAAAGACTTCTCTACCTATGGAAGCCTACTACAAATGGGTCCGCATCCGTGCTCAGAAGTTAGGTATGCCATATGAAGCTGTCAGACCCATCATCCTTGAATATCTTGATAAAGATGGGGCTCCTCCAACTGTCCTCCCTCCTCAAATACCTACTGATTATGAGACATTAAAGAGGTCTTGGGCGCAGCTGCGAGAAGAACGGGATTCTTATCGGGAAAAGTTCAACGAGCAGGAATTGAAGATCCAGAAGCTGACAAAGCAGTTGGAGAATGAGCAAGCTCTGAATGACTACATTCGTACTGAGAAGAGGAGACCCTGGGATCAATGATGAACTTTGGATGTTCTTTTACAGTTTTTATTTCCCTTTTCAGTATTTCCATTTTATGTAACGCCTAAGGGCAATCTGTTGAACAATTTAAATTTCAAAGTTGAATCTAATGAAGTGTGTTCCTTTTTGTTTACAAAGTTGATTCCCGATTGTCTTTGAAAACATAAATTATACGCATTCCATTCATCATGTGCATCACAGGTACTCTTCTTTTCAGGTTGCTTACTGTTCTTCGCTGTTTATTTCAGCATCATGAACCCTGAATCATCTACCGAGCTGTCTATTAAGGCCCTTCAGGCGCAGAACGCGCAATTTCAAGAGCTGATTATGGGTCTGGCCCAAGGTCAAAAGGAGCTGAAGGCTCTTCTAGTTAAAAAGAAGAAGAAGAAGAAGAGAACCGTTCTATTCAACTCGGGCCAGAGGTTTGGTAACACACTGCAGAATGAGGAAGCTGGTTCTTCTGTAGGCAAAGACAGTCCCCAGGGGGGAAAGGCTCCAAGTCCGATAGTCTCTGACAATGAGACTGATTTTAATGAGGAACAATATCCTCCAGCTGAAGACAGATACAAGCAGTTGGAAGACCGTCTGAACGCCATGGAGATTCAACAAGTGCCTGGTTTGGATTTCGGAGACTTGGGTTTATCTTCTGGTGTGATCATCCCGCACAAGTTTAAAGCACCATCTTTCACCAAGTATGACGGGGCGTCTTGCCCTAAGCTACACCTCAGATCTTATGTGCGGAAGATTCAGCCGTATACAGTGGACAAGAACTTGTGGATCCACTTCTTCCAGGAGAGTCTTTCAGGGACTCATCTCGAATGGTTCTATCAGCTGGATGGAACCAAGGTTCATAACTGGGAGGAGTTGGCTACTGCTTTTTACAAGCAGTATCAATATAATGCCGACCTTGCTCCTACACGTACCCAACTCCAGGGTATGTCGCTAGGATCAGGCAAAGGTTTTAAAGAGTATGCGCAGAAGTGGAGGGACCTGGCTGGCAGGGTGCAGCCACCATTAACAGACCGTGAATTGGTAGATATGTTCTTGGGGACCCTATCCGGGCCATTCTTCAATCATCTTATCAGTAATTCATCTGCAGGGTTCACAGACCTTATCCTGACTGGGGAAAGGATAGAGGCTGGTATGAAGTCAGGAAAAATTCAGAAAGGTGCGTCTTCAAGTTCTGAGAAGAAACCCTTTAAAAAAGAGGCCAGTGCTGTGTATGGGCCTAGAAGGCAAGATAAACTAGAGCACTGCCAAGCTGTCAACGCGGTGGTTATTGCTAAGCCTGCTGCCGCTCCTCGGCAACCCAACCAACCCAGGGCTGAAAGACCCAGAAGAGAATTTACCCGGCTGAGTATGACCTTGTCACAAATCTTGCCGCAACTGCTAACAACCAACTTGGTGACCCTCAGAGAGGCTCCAAAGGTTGTGAATACTGCATCCCCCAAGTATAATCCAAATGCCCGCTGTGCTTATCACTCCGATAGCCCGGGGCATTCTACTGATGATTGCTGGGCCCTGAGGAATAAGGTGCAGGACCTTATTGATGCGAAGGAGATACAATTTGAGGCGCCTGAGAGGCCAAATGTTGTGACTGCTCCTATGCCGCATCATGGAGTGAATGTCGTTGATGAAGATTTGTATGCCGTTTCTGTGAATGATGTAGCTACTCCTTTGTTGACTGTTAAGAGGAACCTGTTGCTAGCCGGTTTATTTCCGGGTTGTAGCGAGGGTTGCCTTTTGTGTGCTGTTTCCCTTACTGGTTGTCCGTTGCTGAAGTTAGGCATCCAAAGCCTGATGGACAGCAAAGAGATTCTGTTCAAGAAGACCGCTGTTCCTTTTATTCCTGTGGAAGAAGTATCTGTTGTTACAATCTTCAATAATCCAATCAAGGCTCCCCCGAGGAAGCCAGTTAAAATCATGACTGTTGCACCCATTGTTTTTACTGTTCCGGGGCCCCTCCCCTATGAATCTGATAAGGCTGTCCCATGGCACTATGGGGCAGATGTATATGTACTTGGAATAAAGCAAGAGTTCAACACCGATACCAGCATCAGCAATATTACCGGTCCAGCCAAAGTAACTCGCAGTGGTAGGCTCTTCTCGCCTGACATTGCGCCACCAGTTATTCGAAGACCTCTCATTATAACACCTGCAAGTGCGCCCGTTTCCACTACTGATCCAGTTGCTTCCCCTGCTGCCGAGTCATCTAATGCTCGGGGCAAAGGGATTGATGATGAGCCTGCCCGAATGGAGGCACCAAAGTCTGTGAATGTTGAAGCCTCCCAGCAAGAGATGGAGGAAATTCTTAAAATAATCAAGAAGAGTGATTTTAATGTTGTTGAACAGCTGGGGCATACCCCCTCCAAGATCTCTATGCTCTCATTGCTGCTGTGCTCAGAGGCCCATGCTAAGGCCCTAATTTCATTTCTAAAGACGACCCATGTGCCACAAGAGACCTCTGCAGATCAATTCACTGACTGTGTGGCCAATTTGACAGCTGACAATGGTTTGGGTTTCTCGGATGCTGACCTTACCGCCAAGGGAAAGAACCACAATCATGCCCTGTATGTCTCCATTGAATGCAGGGGCACTACTCTTGCTCACGTGTTGGTGGACACCGGTTCTTCCCTGAATGTGTTGCCCAAGAAGGCCTTGCACCGGTTGGATTGTGAGGGCCTGGAGTTGAAACCTAGCAACATCATTGTTCGAGCCTTTGACGGATCGAAGAGAATGGTTCATGGAGAAGTAGACATTCCTATTCGTGTGGGTTCTCAAGTATTTGACTCAACATTCTATGTGATGGATATTCGTCCATCTTATTCCTGTTTGCTGGGTCGACCTTGGATTCACAAAGCTGGGGCAGTGACCTCCACCCTCCACCAAAAGCTCAAGTACCCTGTCAGAGGGAAGATTGTCACTGTGCAGGGGGAGGAAGAATACATGGTTAGTCATTTGAATTCCTTCCGGTATATTGAGATGGACGGGGAGTTTATTGAAACCCCCTTTCAACATTTTGAAGAGGTACCTCCAACATTGGCAGCAGCGGAAACAGTGGTTGAAGAGGACTTTCCTTTGAAGATGGCTTCCTTGAAGGACGCCCGGGCTGTAATCGAGAAAGGTGAATGTGCTAACTGGGGCAGGCTCCCTGATTTCACTCCTAAAACTGACAAGTTTGGACTGGGTTTTACTGCAGAGGCTCAGAGGGCTGTGCGCAAAGCTAGGACCGGAAGACCTCATGTGCTCATTACCAATCCAGGAGTGAATGCTATTGGGGATGAAGACGAAGTGGAAGAATCAGAGTTCGATAGCTGGATCTACCCGACGACTGACGGTGGATTGAACAATTGGACCATAAAAGATCATACACCTGTTACTTTTGTTACGCAGTAATGAATTCCTTTGTTTTTGTTATTTGTAATAAACAATGAATTGAAACTTTATGGCCCGGTGTCTTACCCGGGGCACCGTTGGCTTCATTTGTGAGGGCTTATAACTGTCATTTCCATATATCATGAATAAAGATCTTGGACATTTTTTCGCATTTCAAATCTTGTGCTCCCTTTCTTTCTTTCTTTATATATTTCAAAACAGCTGTATCTACACACACTCACCTACACAGGTTTCAATCCACTCTGGATCTCACTGGTAACGACTCTGCTACTGCCAGTTATGACTTCGAAAATCCGATCAACTTAGCCGAAGACGAAGGTGAAGATGATTGCGAAGTGCCTGGTGAGCTTGAAAGACTGTTACTCCAGGAAGAGAGGGCAATTCAACCACATGAAGAGCCAGTAGAAACGATAAATCTGGGTACTGAGACAGATAGGAAGGAAGTCAAGATTGGTGCCAATCTGGAGCTCAGCGTAAAACAACGATTGACTTAGATGTTACATGATTATGTGGAGATCTTTGCCTGGTCCTACGAAGACATTCCTGGGTTGGATACTGATATTGTGGTCCATCATTTGCCCCCCAAGGAAGACTGCCCTCCGGTTAAGCAAAAAGTTTGTCGTATGCGTCCAGAGATGTCTGAGAAGATCAAAGCTGAGGTTATGAAATAGTTTGATGCCGGGTTTATTGCAGTGACTTCTTACCCTCAGTGGGTTGCCAATGTGGTGCCGGTACCAAAGAAGGATGGTAAGGTCAGAATGTGTGTCGATTACAGGGATCTGAACAGGGCCAGCCCCAAGGATGACTTCCCCCTACCTCACATTGACGTTCTGGTTGACAATACTGCTCAGCACAAGGTGTTTTCTTTCATGGATGGCTTTTCAGGTTATAATCAGATCAAGATTGCTCCTGAAGACATGGAAAAGACTACCTTTGTTACTCAGTGGGGCACCTTCTGCTACAAGGTCATGCCATTCGGGTTGAAAAACGCTGGGGCAACCTACCAACGTGCCATGGTTGCTTTATTTCATGACATGATCCATCATGAGATTGAAGTGTATGTTGACGATATGATTGCAAGGTCCCAAACTGAGGAGGAACACCTTGACCATCTACAGAAACTGTTTGACCGTCTGAAGTTGTACAAGCTGAGGTTGAACCCGAACAAGTGCACCTTCGGGGTAAGATCTGGAAAGTTGCTAGGCTTTGTTGTAAGTGATAAGGGTATTCAAGTGGACCCTGCCAAGGTTAAAGCCATTCAAGAGATGCCAGTTCCCAAGACAGAGAAAGAGGTCAGAGGCTTTCTAGGACGTCTGAATTACATTGCCCGGTTCATCTCGCATCTAACTGCTACCTGTGAGCCAATCTTCAAGCTGCTGAAGAAAGATCAGGTAGTACGTTGGAACGATGAATGTCAGGCCGCTTTTGACAGAATCAAAGAGTATCTCCAAGAACCACCCATCCTTATGCCACCGGTTGAAGGGAGACCTCTGATACTATACCTGACAGTACTTGACAACTCAATGGGGTGTGTGTTGGGGCAGAATGACGAGTCTGGCCGAAAAGAGCATGCCATTTATTACCTCAGCAAAAATTTTACCGACTGTGAGACCTGATACTCACTGCTCGAGAAAACTTGCTGCGCTTTGGTATGGGCTGCTCGCCGGCTGAGACAGTATATGCTGACTCACACTACCTTGTTGATCTCAAAGATGGATCCTATAAAGTACATATTTGAAAAGCCTGCTCTGTCTAGAAGAATAGCAAGATGGAAAATGATCTTGACAGAATACGACATCCAGTACACAACTCAGAAAGCTATCAAAGGAAGTGTATTGGCAGACCACTTGGCACATCAAGCAGTAGATGACTATCAGTCAATGAACTTCGAGTTTCCGGACGAGAGCATCATGATAGTGACTGATTGTGAAGTACCTGGACCGGATGAAGGACCTGAGGAAGGATCCCGATGGTCTATGCACTTTGACGGAGCCTCCAACGCTTTGGGTAATGGCATCGGCGTTGTGATCATATCCCCTCAAGGCACTCATACTCCACTCACTGCCCGACTATGTTTCAACTGCACCAACAACATGGCGGAGTATGAGGCATGCATAATGGGTCTTCAAGCTGCGATCGACTTAAGGATCAAGTTTCCGAGTGTCTTCGGAGATTCCGCTCTCGTGATCAATCAGATCAAAGGCGAGTGGGATATGAAACATCTGAATCTTATTCCTTACAAAGAATGTGTGTTGACATTGATCCCCCATTTCACAGAGATAACTTTTGAACATTTCCCAAGAGAGGAGAATCAGTTGGCGGACGCGTTAGCTACGATGTCTTCCATGTTCAAAGTCAAATGGGACAATGAGGCTCCCTGGGTCATTATCTGGAAATTGGACGAACCGGCATACTGTTGTGATCTGGAGGCTGAGGTAGTGACTGAAAAACCCTGGTACCATGAGGTAAAGAGGTACTTGGAATCTCAGGAATACCCTGAAGGTGCGTCTGTCAATGATAATAAGTTTCTGAGAAGGTTCGCAGCGAAGTTCTTCCTCAGCAATGGCATTCTGTACAAGCGAAACCATGATTCGACCTTACTGCGTTGTGTGGATAAAACTGAAGCAAAAAGGATCATAGCAGAGCTGCATGAAGGTACCTTCGGAATGCATTCCAGTGGGCATACCATGGCAAAGAAAATCCTTCGGGTAGGATATTTCTGGTCCACAATGGAAGCTGACTGTTACCAACATTCTCGGACATGTCATAAATGCCAGATTTATGCAGATAAGGTGCACGTTCCTCCAGTCCCTCTGAATGTCCTGACTGCACCTTGGCCTTTTGCAATGTGGGGCATAGATATGATCGGTGAGATTAAACCTACGGCATCCAATGGGCATCGCTTCATCCTGGTAGCGATCGATTACTTTACAAAGTGGGTTGAGGCAGCTTCTTACGCCACTGTAACCAAGAATGTCGTGGCACGGTTCATTCGGCATAATCTGATCTGCCGATACGGTGTCCCAGAAAGGATCATTACGGACAACGGTACCAATCTTAATAACAAGATGATCACTGAGCTCTGCGAGCAATTCAAGATACAACACCACAACTCTTCCCCTTAGCGGCCAAAGATGAATGGGGCTGTAGAAGCAGCGAGTAAGAATATCAAGAAGATTGTGCAGAAGATGATAGTGACCTATAAAGATTGGCACGAGATGTTACCGTTTGCTCTACATGGGTACCGTACCTCAGCAAGGACGTCAACCGGGGCAACTCCTTTCTCTTTGGTCTACGGCATGGAGGCAGTCTTGCCGGTCGAAGTGCAAATACCCTCTCTCTGGATAATGAAGGATGCAGATCTGAATGAAGATGATTGGATCCAGACACGACTTGATCAGCTAAATTTAATCGACGAAAAGAGACTCACTACTATTTGCCATGGTCAAACGTAACAAAAACGGATGATCAGGGCATTTAACAAGAAGGTCAGACCACAAGAGTATCAAGTTGGGGATCTGGTAATCAAACGTATCATCCTTCCTCGGAGTGATCCCAGGGGAAAATGGACCCCTACGTACGAAGGGCCATTTGTGGTTAAACATGTGTTCTCAGGAGGAGCCATGATTCTAACTACTATGGATGGTGACGACCTTCCTCACCCCGCCAATGCAGACATAGTAAAAAGATACTACGCATGATAAAAGACCCGCTAGGTTGACATACCTAGGCAAAAATTAGGGCTTCCCGGCGAACCAAAAGGGTTCGGGCAAAATGAGGGATGAAATGAAAAAAATCTGTACACCCGGCAAGTCGAAAACCTGAAAAGGCGGCTTGGGCAAAAATGGGTATCCCGGTGGACTGAAAACCCGAAAGGGCGGTCCAGGCAAAAGTTAGGGATAAAGCGTAATACTATGTCTCATTGGATCACTTTGCATCCAGAATCCGGTATCAACCTCAAGTTCAAACGGCATCGATCAATCAGCTTCATCGTCAACTGAGCAGCAAAGTGATGAGACGCTCGAAGATATAAAGGCGATAGCAGAGTTGGAACCCAGTGGGATTATTCTTTTCACATAGCTGTTTTGTTTTCCCTTGTACAAATTGAATAAACTCTTTTATTCGGCGGCGTTCTCCTACTAGGACGTCAGCCTCTTGTATATAAACGCCTATTTACAGGCAAATTCAAAAAATCAATATAAATTCACTTTTCAGATCAATTGCCAATTATTCTTCTTTTTTCTATTTTGTTTTGCGAAGAACGTCCAAGGTTTAATTTGTGATATATGCATTTGACAAAAACTGCTAACTCATAAATATTTGCATACGAAACAAAGGATTAATTACGGGTAACATTAGAAACAGGGGCAATAATGAGTTGTCTAAGTGATCTAATTGTTCCGTCCACCAAGGTACCAAGGTAAGTTCAGTCGAAGAACATAACCAAGATATCTTAACTCCCCAGAGAGTGAGCCAGCAAGTCAATGCACTCTCCCCAAGCAGAGTTATACTGTCAGCCTCAAGGAAGTTGGGTATCCTCCAGTAGATCTTAACATTCCCCAACACAATGTACGAACATTCTTAACAAGCATCCCCGGCAGTCTTGATCTAAGATTGTTCCCCGGCGGTATACCAGACATTCAGCGGAGCCACTTCCCTAATATATCTAAAAAATTTCCCCCAGGAGAGTCCAATCCAAGTTTCCCCAGGAAATTGGAATCCATCTCCCCAACAAGAAGCTTATCCCCAGTAGATTCTAGAAGCTTCCCCCCTGCAGAGCACGAACGCGTCTCCCGTCTTTCTTCAAAGGTTATTTCCCTACCAGGATATAACTGGGTTATCCTCAACCAATAACCATGGAAAGATCGTCCTCGGAGAAGTCTTCTTATCCCCAGCAGAGTCTATTAAAACTTCCAACATAACAACGGTATCCCCAGCGAAGTTATCATCAACATCCCAGCAAAGTACCTCTCTTCCCACAGAGTATTGTTCCCCAGCAAGATCGCTAGAATAATTTTCTCCCCGCAGAGTAATCTAGTCACCAAGTTTATTCCCCAACAGAGTTATCTTCTCCTACCGGTATTCTTGCAACCATCATCCCCAGCGGAAACAACAAAGCGCTATTCACATCAGCCCAGGATTTAATTTCCCGGCATCCGTCAAGGATTTATTTTCCTAAGACGAAAACATACATTCATAAACATCGCATTTTCATACACTATAGCATGCATATACACATCATAAACATACAATCTCACTTATCACATCTCGCATGTCATACATCATGATATCGCATACAAATAATGTTTTGTCTTTTCAGGACAAAGGTTAATACAAAGATAATTACTATCAACGGTCGCAACTAAAGATCCGATTCATGTATCTCGCCAGGGTGTATCTTTTGACGATCGATTCTAGACCCGATTCCTGTATCTTGCCAGGGTGCGTCTGAAGAGTTTGAGGATCCGATTCCTGTATCTTGCCAGGGTGTATCTGTTGACGACTAGCATTACCAGACCCGATTCCTGTATCTTGCCAGGGTGCGTCTGAAGAGTTTGAGGATCCGATTCCTGTATCTTGCCAGGGTGTATCTGTTGACAACTAGCATTACCAGACCCGATTCCTGTATCTTTCCAGGGTGCGTCTGAAGAGTTTGAGGATCTGATTCCTGTATCTTGCCAGGGTGTATCTGTTGACGACTAGCATTACCAGACCCGATTCCTGTATCTTGCCTGGGTGCGTCTGAAGAGTTTGAGGATCCGATTCCTGTATCTTGCCAGGGTGTATCTGTTGACGACTAGCATTACCAGACCCGATTCCTGTATCTTGCCAGGGTGCGTTTGAAGAGTTTGAGGATCTGATTTCTGTATCTTGCTAGGGTGTATCTATTGACGACTAGCATTACCAGACCCGATCCCTGTATCTTGCCAGGGTACGTCTGAAGAGTTTGAGGATCCGATTCATGTATCTTGCTAGGGTGTATCTGTTGACGACTAACATTACCAGACCCGATTCCTGTATCTTGCCAGGGTGTGTCTGAAGAGTTCGAAGATCTGATTCATGTATCTTGCCAGGGTGTATCTGTTGACGACTATATTCTCCAGACTCGATTCCTGTATCTCGCCAGGGCACGTCTGAAGAGTTTAAAGATCTGATTTATGTATCCAGCCAGGGCGCATCTACACAAAGAGTTTGAAGACCAACTCCTGTAACAGGCCAGGTAATCATTTTCTTTCTCAGGTACGCAAGTTCTCGCTAAGGAATCTCTTACGCGATAGACAACCTCCCGATGGCATCTGTAAGCCCATCTTCCTATCCATCAATCTCCAAATGGCATCTGTAAGCCCATTCCCACCATCATACTGCTAACATGTGAGCGCAAATTTCTGGGCACCCTAGTGTTCAATCATCTTCCACCTTCGGATTACGAAAGGCACGCCAGCCAATCTACATCCTCAGGTCTAAGAAGATTGAACAGGGGCAACTGTTGTACCCCAAAATTTTCCCTCCCATATTCTTCAAGGTTTGCTAAAGATCAGGTTCAAAATCTCCCAAGGGTTGCACAGTCCAATGACCTCCTAACAGTCAAAAATTAGGGTTTTGGTTCTGGCAAAGAAGTTGAAGTTTCCAAGGGTCCAATCAAGTCCCACATGCCTACAAACATTGTCAAGCATCCATATGCCAAGTTTCAAGACTCACAGCATAAAATTGCACAGTCAAAAACCCTAATTGCTTCACAGTCAACTACAGGGGCAAAATGGTCATTTGACAGTCAAAAGTCAAAATTTTTGGTCAACATCTTATTTTGAAGCCACAAACATCATTTGATCAATTATTGATCATGATTCTCAAGGCATGGCTCAAAAAGTCTCAAGATGCAAAAGTTTCTATTTTTGGACAGTTGGAAAAGTCAACTGCAAATTGACCAAGGCATAACTTCCACATGGTTTATCAGAAAAATTCCATCCAAAGCTCATTTTGAACAGAATGACATTTCCTACAACTCATCTTCACACTTCAAGTCCAAGAAATGCTCTCACAAAAAGTTATCAATCTCAACATTATAGGTCATTTTCAAAAGTCAACAAAAAGGCACTTTAAGTCAAAGACCATAACTTGAGATTGGTAAATCAAAATGGCATGGGACCAAAGACATTGGTTAGAGGACTTCAAGACCTTTCCAAAATGTCCAAGAACATGATCAAAGATTAAAAATTGAGCAAGATATGCCTTGTGGAAGTTGGGAAATGTTTGGGAATTTTGAAAAGTCAACTTTGCTTCAAATGTCTCAAAATTGCTAATGGGCCTCAATTTCTTCCATGAATCATTACCCAAAGGCTATGCACGACCCATTGACATCCAAGGGAGTTATTTTATCATTTTTGATTAATTATTTGAATTTTTATTATTATTAATTCACTTAATTAAAATTAAATATGAAAAAATAGCAAATCACACCTTTCAAATCTTTTTATGCAGCATTTTCATACATCATGACCTCAAGATTTCGTGCACATTCAAAAAGGAAAGATTCTATGCAATTGGCAATGGTTTCATGGCAAAAAGGATTGAAAAAGATATACAAAATCAAATATTCAAAAGCATTAAAACAATGGATCATGGGCTTGTTTTTCTAACCTAATTCCATCTACATACATGTGCAAACATAACCCTAATGCCTAGAACACACAAGCTGCGCAGAAACCTGAAGAACAACTTTGCATTTTTTCACAAGAAACCTTGAAACTGTTTTCATAGCTAGAGATCGTTTCAAAGAAAAAAGGCCATTCTAATAGACTCCTGACACTACCAGGAAGCTGTTCCAATCAAAACCACGCCTCCATACTCAAGGAACTGGTAGATTGAAGTCTCACTTTTCATAAAATTATTCATAATCGTGTTTCATTATCCATGCGTTATTTGTGATTTTCAATCATTGATTTGTACTAACATGGGTATTCTGAAGCTAATGGCATACTTTGATTGAACTATTAAGCCCTGTACAAGAATTCACCATGGACGTTCCCTAGGGTTTCAGAACTCCAATTTTAGGGGTTTCTGTATATGGTAAAATTAAGCCTTAAAACCAGTACCATTGAGATCGGGACCTCCAAACGAGTGGAATTCACACCTCGCGCCCTTTTTTTTTTACTATGCGCTAATCGCTATTATTGCAGGTTTGAGTTAGTGGGGGTTTAAAACCCCCGCTATTTACTTATATTTGCAGAAAAAAGAGGAAGAGGAAGATGGCGTGTATGGACATGGTTGGTCAGTTTGAATACTGGCGCATTTTTTTATTATTACAGCATAATAGTGTTTTTCACATATATTAATCATGTTCCATCAAAATAACAAAGAAACGCGTTGGTTGGTATGGTTAATGTGTTGGCATGCAGGTATTGGGACCTGGGTTCGATTCCCAGGTCCCCCATATAATTTGTTCCAATTTTTCATAAAGCGTTCCAGTGTACCACACGCCCAGAAGTCCATCATATACTCTCATACGTGGCTTGCCAAGTGGCCATGAGCGTCCATCCAGTGGCCAGGAACCAAAGTCCATGGTGTGCCCCAGTCAACGCGCGTGCATATAATCTGAAAAGTCAGCATGGATCAAACTTCTATTGGGCCAAATTCCTCAAATCACACCTCCAAAGGGGCCTGATACCCCTCCTATGGTTTGCATTATTTTGATTTTTCTTTAAATTCTTTCTAATGTTCTAATAATTTCTTTTCACCATAAAAATAATTTTCAGTATAAAAAACCAGAAAAAAATACAAAAAGATGTTTTATTATTATTAATTTAATGTATTAATATTTTTTGTAAACAAATCTTAAATAATTAATTTAGGTTAATTTAGGTTTTCAATTTTAATGTTTTCTTAATAACTAAAAAGTGTAGAAATTAGGTTTTTAGCATTTTTATTCTTTTTCTTAATAAAATAATTTCTTCTTATTATTATTATTATTAACTATTAATTATTTTGTAAATAAATATGTGATTAATTAATTAGGGTAAATTAGGTTAAAATTTAAATATTTTTCTTTAACAATTAAAAGTAATTTAGAACTAGGTTTTAATTTAACTTCTAAATTAATTAATTTCTTTTATTTCATAAATAGAAAAAAACATAAAAAATAACTTCTTTTCTCATTAAATAATTAATTAACCTTCAATTTTAATTTAATTTCTCAAAAGGGTCCAACGCCCTCGCATATTCGATTCTAGTTTCTTTTCGCGCGTTTGTCCTTATTTTTTGTTTCGAATATTATGTAACTGTTCAAAGCCTTGTAATAGTAATTAGGGACTTTATTTATTTTCTGCATTTTATTAAAAAACGGGTCTTTGTTAATTTGGCGATGTATAGACCCGCGCCTTGTAATAGCGTAGGACCTTTATTTTCCGCATTTTAATTTTCGCACCCTTTAAACTCTAATCACATGAAAGAATGAATGGTCCAAATAAAATCAAAGCTTAGATCACCCCAATGCATGATCAAGATAAAACATAACATGAAAACAACACACAAATTCACACACCACTCTTAGGGTACGCCTCACTGTTGCCTTGCCCTCGAAACGTGGTCGTCGAGTATAGGACGTTTTAGTAAGTCCTTATGTCCATGACATGATCCAGTTGCCTAGAAACGGTTGCCTCGGAATTAAAAAGGATCAATGGTATAAGGGTAGCTTCTAAGGTGTCCTACTATTGCTCTGGTGACCACACTGTCCCTAACAAACGAATTGACCCGAACACCTCCAACGGTGGTGCTACCTACCTCTCAATGGTGGGATGGCAATACCTTAAGGACATTTACACAGCCTAATTCCTTAGGGTAGGTGGATGACTCATAGATACTTGCTCTCTTCAAAAACAAACAAAATCTTTTCACACCGACACTTTCAAAAAAAGCTTTCAAAACAATTTTTCAAACACTCTTGAGGACTGATACAAGAGTCGATCTGAAATCTTTAAATGAAACTTTTTCAAACCCACTCACAATTGAAAAGCAAACAAACATTTTGAAAACACAAATGAGCAAGTATCTAAGAGCCCATGGATAACCATGGATAGAAAGGGTGCTAACACCTTCCCTTTCTATAAATCTACCTCCCGAACCGAGAAATTATCTCATAAGGAATTTTGCTGTGCTTTTGTCCTGTCCATGTTGGAGAAAATAAAAGACGGTGGCGACTCTTGCTTACCGCGAAATTTCGCGAACCAGCGTTAAACAGTCAGTTCCAGATCCACCGATCACAATAACCTTCGATTCAATTACCACTATCACACACCCTTCTTCGATTCAATGACTTCCCAAACCAATCAGCAACTGAACTAGCTTCAGGAAGGTTCTAGGGAAGCTCCATCCACCACCAAGGAAGTCACCTACAGCTCCTTCGATTAGCACTTCAAGAGGTAAGTTTTCCTCTAAGCTAGAAACTTTTCATTTAAATATCATTTATACATATAAATAAAAGGAAAATGTAGATATTCTATCTAGGAAGTTTACCATGCCCTAACTTTCGATCCTCACTGCCTTTATGTTGAAAATCTCAACCCTGACTAGTTAGACTTTGGATTTTGGTGCCCGGTAATCTTGTGCTAACCCCTGACTCGTAGCTTTCAAAAGTTACACTTGTTAGTTTCATTTTCAAGTTTTAGACAGGTTTTTTGTATCCTTTGATTGGCTAAACATTGAAGCCTTTCAAATCTCAACTTGGGAGTTTTGCATTCCTGCAATCGAAGGAGGTAGAAAGGAGGTTGAAAAAAAGAGTGTACACTCACACTGACTTCCAGCCCAATTAAAAGAAGCGGAAAAAGGTCGTAATCAAAGGTAATGCTAATATTGATTCCCAGCCCCAATCGAAAGAAGCAAAATAAGGGAGAATCGAAGGAGTTTACTGCCTGGATCGAAGGATTCATTTTTCTCTCTCTCTTTTTATGTTATTTATGTTTGTCTTTATATTTTCTTGCTATTCAATATGGTTGTAATAGTGTAGGATATTTATTTTCTGCATTTTTATTTCTTTATACAAATGTTAGTAATTAGGATGTATGGCAAGATAAAACCAACAAGTAGACAACCCTAATCAAAGACTAAATGCATGCAATCAAACACACTTTGCACACATGCACCTCTAGGGTAACCTCACTTGTTGCCTTGGAAAAAAGTCATGTCCTTCAAATATGGGCGTTTTAGCAAAGACCCTCGATAAAAGATCGTAGTCCCTCGATGTCCCTCGATGTTTCATTCGGTAAACAATCTAGTCCCTAACGAAATTGCTAAAACGTCTCATAGGTTGCATTCTATGACTATACAAACAATCCACGCTTGTCCCTTCATATCAAACGATGGGGATTCTTACCAAATCGATGGTAACATAGAAACATCTAAAGGATGAGGAAAAGAACATTAGACCTTTTGAGTAGGTAGGATGCTCATAGTTGCTCGCCTGCTCACAACTAAAAAACCATTTTCACACCAACACTTTCAATTGAAACATTTTTAAAAGTCAAAACTCTTTGTACGCATTCTTATAGAGACGAGAATCATTACAAAGGAACTTTTCAAAATCACTTTCAAAAACATCTTCCACAAACACCTCTTTGAACTGTTTTCAAAACCAACACTTTGTACGCATTCTTATAGAGACGAGATTCATTACAAATAAGTTTTCAAAATATTTTCAAACCCACACCACAAAACACATTTTCAAACAAAGCAAGTGATCTAGAAAGAAACTAAGATCTCGTAGATAACTACGGATGAAAAGGGTGCTAACACCTTCCCTTTTCATAACCTACCCCCCGAACTCAAGAAATAATCTTAAAGGTCTTTACTGTTATTTTCACCCTTTCCTATTTGGATAAAAGAAAAGTCGGGGAGACTCTTGCTATCTGCAACAATTGCGATCAAACGCAAAACAACCAATTCAGTTCTTCCACCGTATTACAAGTATCAATTCATAGAGCCTCAGTAAACAACCAGTTTACGATCTAATCACTTAATCACTACCCAAGATAAACTTCTTCCAAAGACTCACCTAGGTATGAGGCCATCCTCAAATCCCTTCAATCACTTACAGTGAAGAACTTAACAAAATTAATAAGTTTGAAACACTTCAATAATTCAATGCTTAAAAGCTTATGAATGATACACAATTAACAACCCAAATAATAAATCAAGTACTTAAACTAATACTTAGAGTGTATTACAAATAAAAAGCCTAAACTTCTAATCAGAAAGAAAGTATTCTTATTCAAAAATTGCTTGTCTTTGAATAAGGAAGCAAGTCCTTATATATGTGCAGCTTTGGGCTTGGGCTTGAAAACAAATATTCAAATCTTTTGAATATTCCCATAAAAATAGGCCAAGATAAAATTATGCAATTTGAAAAATATTCCTCCATATTTTTCGCAGCCTGTAGATCACAAATCCTGAATTATAGAATGTTGGAAATCAGGAAACGAAATACTTAACTGATTTTTGGGCTGAGATCAGTTCAGTAGGCAGATGTCAAGACACATGCTTTGACATAATTCAAAATAGTTTTGCTCAAAATGTTAAGACATTTAGCAAAACATTAACAAGTCATTGTTTTACCAAAATTGATGCCAACAAACACTTACAAACTCCCCCTTTAGCAAATTTTGGCTAAAACATTATTAGAGCATATTATCAGAGCAGCAACACAATTATCAGAGCATTAACAGGGCAGCAACAAAGCAATCAAAACATACATTCAGTTATCAGTTAGCTGTTAGCAAAAGAAGATGTAAAAACATCTTCTGAGACATGAGTATCTTATGAGACATGAGTCTCCCCCTCAAGTATTGAGCTCCCCCTCAATCAATGGTCAGTGGTCGGTCAGTGGTTAGTCAGACACTCACTCACTTTCTCTCCCCCTTTTTAGTCATAATATGTCAAACAAACGGATGCATTCAAAGGAATATCAATATTATGGTACAGACCATAAGATTCAAATGTCAAGCACATGTAAGTGCCAAAAAAAACAAAGTGTTCAGAGAAACATCAAGTAGTCTAACTGTCATCCTAACCAGTTGACTTAGTTGAACCAAAACTTCTTTCCTCACTGGAATCTTCACCTTCAGAGCTCACTGCATCATCAAGGTTGCTATCCTTTTGCAGGTCCTTGATCATTTTTTCAAAGACTAGCTTCCTAGATGAGCTCACTCTGATCACGTCAGCTAATTCCTTACAGGATTCCTTTAGTTCATTGATCATTTCATCCTTAGTGGAGGTCTTGTTTTCAGCAGTTGAAGATGTCAAAACAATGCCTGGGACATGTTTTCCTGAAAAGAGCTTAAAATGGAGGGTCAATGCAGACTCCCTCTTGCACACAACATCATTTCCACTTAGGATTCTAGGATGTTGATTTAGGATAATTCCACAGAGGAGGGAAGGAAAAGAAATTGGCATCTTAATGGCATAAGTTCCTGCATGTTTAATGGTCTGATCAAAGATATAAGTCCCATAATCAAAAAGTTTTTGGTTTCCAATAGCATAAATGAACTTTCCTAAACCAATGGAGACGGTCGAGGTTTGATTAGTGGGAACCCAATTTGCAGCTCCAATCCTATGTAAAATTGCATATTTCACACTCAGTTTACTGACAAGAAGTTTGTTTTTCATTGGCCACTCACTTACTTGATTAGCAGTAATGGCTCTACACACTTGATTGTCTGTTACTTCTAGCTTACAACATACATCTTCAGGCTTATCTAGAAATTTGTTTATAATGGCAGGAGAAAATTCAACATACTTTCCTCTAACAAAAACCTTTCTATATTCCTTACTCTTATGGCCAGCACAGTCAACATGAATATTAACTATAAACTCCTTAACAAGAGTTTCATAGAAATTTGGAAACCTAGTACTTGTTTTCATCAGTCTAGCATAGGAGATTAGCTCCATGATTTCCTTACATTCCAAGGCACCAGCTCCTAGTTCTCTCTCCAGGGAAATCCTTCTTTGATACACATACTTCCACTTTTTAGCATTCCCAACAAAGTGAAAGGAGATGTTGTCAAGTGGGGCATCAGGAACCCTAACAAATAATTTCTTATTTGCAGAAATTTTTTATAAGAGAGATGTCCTGGACATCTTGCTCGACGTCATACTCAGAGTCAGTATCTTAAACTAGAACAACTTTATTCTTACTATTTGACCTTTTTATAGTATCCTAATCATCATCAGTAGAGGTAACATGTCTAGCTTTTCTCTTGCTAGATGGAGGAACCACTTTACTTCCTGCTTTTGGGGGTCCGTACATGGTTTTCTTCTTGATTGCCTTGGGAGGGGGTGTGATGCTTGCATATTTCACTCTATTGGACTTTATCCTTCTAGCAATACCAGGTACAACATTAGTGATGAGCTTATTGTCAGGTAGCTCTTCCACATTGACAACATCGACAACATTTTGACATTCTCCATCCATGGAGGCAGCAACATTTTCTTCAACATTTTGATCAACATTTTGATTAACATTTTCTTCTTCCAAATCTTTTAGGACAGAGGTAGCAAGCTTCTCAAGTTTGCTATCAGCAGCATCATTCTTGGATGATTTAGAAGCATCATTTTTGGATGATTCAGCAGCATCATTCTTAGGATTACTTCCTTTGTCAGCTGGAGGGGGCATGAGAGCAAGAGGAGTAAAAATCCCAGGCACAGGAAATCCTTCATTTAAAACTCTATCCACAAGCCTTCTGATGCTTCTATCAACATTGACAATTTCTTCTTCAGTTCTATTGCCAGTAGCAGAAGAGGAGTTACCTTTATCATCTTTAGATTTCTTAACTGGTGATGATCTAGGTTTCTTGACCTTTTTATCAAGCAGAGGGATCATTGATAGAGGAGTAACATCTAGTACTCTGTCAAGAGAAAGATTTTCATTTGCAGATTTTGAGGATGATGATGTGTGATGTTGAGACATGTTTGAAAAATTTCTGGCAAGGAGATGAGGAATGGCAAGGGTTCTTCTTCTGTTGAGGAGAATGAAGAGTTTGTGAAAGTAGGGAGAAGAGATATAGTAACACGTGGGAAACAATTTTAGGTAGTCTTGTAATGATTGTTTTCTAAAATTTATTTGTTGAAAACACAAAAATATAATATCATTTTAATGATATTCCCACACACTTTTAATTGCTACAAACCCTCATATAAACATATCCCTAATTTTCCTCTTAAATTCTCAAATTGATTAGCATTCAAAGCCTTTGTGAAGATGTCAGCCAGTTGCAATTCAATGGCTACATTTTCTAAGGCCACAATCTTTTCTTCAACAAGCTCTCTTATGAAGTGATGGCGGATGTAAATATTCTTGGTCCTTCTTTGTTGAATAGGATTCTTTGAAATGATTGTGGCGCTTAAATTGTCACAGAATAATGTCATGACATCTTGTTTGACATTGTATTTTGTTAACATTTGTTTCATCCAAACCAATTGAGAACAACTTCTTCCTGCAGCAATGTTGTGATACGGTGGGAAAGAACTGACTGTTTTGGAATGCTGGTTCGCGTTTTGCGTTTGTTTTCTTAAAATGTCACGGTAAGCAAGAGTCGCCACCGTCTTTTATTTTATCCAACAAGGAAAGGAAAAAAGCACAGAAAAATTCCTTTTTTCGAGATGTTTCTCGGGTCCGGGGGGTAGATTATAGAAAGGGAAGGTGTTAGCACCCTTTCTATCCGTGGTTATCCACGAGCTCTTAGGTACTTGCTCAAAGTGTTTTTAAAATTTGCTTTTCTTTGTGTTTGTGAGTTTGAAAAGAGTTTTTTGTTTGAAAGGTGTGTAACTGCAAAAATTTGTTTTGTTTTGAAAAGAGCAAGTACTTAAGAACCATCTACCTACTCGAAAAAGGAATCAATTTGTGCTAATGTCCTTTAGACAATGCTATCCCACTATTGATGAGTAGGTAGCACCGTCGTTGTAGTTTTAAGGGTCAATTCCATTAATCGACGTGTGGTCACTAAAGCAATGTTAGGACGCCTTAGCGGTAACCCTAATGTCTTAAATCATTTTTTCCGAGGAAACCGTTCCGAGGCAACTATGATCTTTGGACAAGAGGGCGACCTCTAAAACATCCTATACTCAATGACCACGTTCGAAGGCAACCAAGTGGGGTGTACCCTAAGAGTGCGCATGTGCGAGTGTGTCATTTTTCAGTTATTTTGTCTTTGTACATGTCAATGGTTATCTATGTTGATTTTAGGTTAAACATTCAATCTTGTCATGCATACCTATTATCAATCATCTAACAGTTATGTAAGTTGCGGAAATTAAATTGCAGAAATTAAAACTAACTATTACAAGGCGTCGGGTATTTACATCGCCAAAAGCAACCCTTGAAATTAAAATGCGGAAAATAAATAAAGCGGTAAAATAGTAAAGTCCTATTAAGCTATTACATTCCGAAAATAGATACAATATTGAATAAAAATGGATCGCGTGCGAGAAATTAAATCGGACGAATTTTTTAGGGTTTTGACCCTTTGATTATTAAAGAAAGATTTTTTCGTTGTTTTTATTATTTTTCTAAGAAAAGAAATTAGATTTTTAAATTAAACTGCTAAATTAATTATTAAATAAATTAATTAATGAAAAATATTAAATGACATATTTTTGGGTTTTTGTTATTTTAGGAAAGAAATAAAATAATTAAGTTAGTAATAAAACCTATTTACTCTAATTAATTTTAAATTATTTTCAAAATAAATGAAAGTTATCTAAAATTAACCTAATTAAATTAATTAATATTTATTGATAAAAAATATAATTCTAAGTTTATTTAGACATAAAAATATTTTTGTGATTTTTGATAAAAAAGAAAATTAATTAACTGTTAGTAAAAATAAGAAATAAATTACTTAAAGAAAAATATAGAAAAAGGAAATAAAGGGTGAGAAATGGACCTGATTTTAGGGTGCAACAGCTGTTGCTTTTGTTTTGGCCATTTGTGTTTTGGCTTTTGGCCATTTGTGTTTTGTCCTCAACGTTCCTTAACCTTCTCAGGATGTCTTCCTCGCCATGTATTGGTGTCATGTGTAAGCTGTTCTGTTTTGGCCATTTGTGTTTTGGCTTTTGGCCATTTGTGTTTTGGCCTCAACGTCCCTTAATGAACCTGCATGAGATTCTCTCAAAATTTGCAGTGTTGAATCTCATGAACACATTAAATAAATTATTATATATCATAAAATACAAATAAAGTCAATATATGAAGAAATTTAATGTTTAGGCCAATATGACATGTATGAATGATTATACCCTTTTGATCATGGAGATTAAATCAGCCTTACCCTTACTGGAGAAGTAGTGATATGAATGCTTTTATGCACTTTTAATCATGGAGATCAAACCAGCCTTACCCTTACTGGAGAAGTAGTGAGATGTTGGTTTGTAACCGGGATGGCTTGTTTGTAGTGAGATGTTGGTTTGTAACTGGGATGGCTTGTTTGTAGTGAGAGGGGGATTTGTAATAAGGATTTCAAGGTTTTAGGGTTCTTGAAAGAATTTGATATTCTGACAGCATTGTGGCAAGGGTTTTTTCCCCTCCTCGTTGGTGTGAAAAGAATGAGATTTATATAATGGAAATTAGAGCAAAGAAAATGGGCTTTGAATGTGCAATTGGGCCTCCAATGTTCACTTGAGTTTGTTACGTTGCAGGCTAACTCGAAGGGGCTTAAGTGCAATTTATAAAGTTGAAATGTGAAAACAAAATGTATCCGACATCGAGAACTAACTCCTGTCCAAAAATCGGCTCAATCGGATAAACGGTGAATTAGTTATGAATTTTTGAAGTTTCAGCTCAGACAAACTTATTTTGGGCTCCAGTGTCGACTCTGACACGTTCTTAAATAAAAAACTGGTATTGATCGGAGCATAATTCGCTCTCGACTTTTAAAGAAAAGTTGTAGATATCTGAGTCAGTGACCTTGTGTAAAAATATGAGCCCAATCTGATAAAAATTGACCGAGTTATGAAATTTTGAAGTTTCGGCCCAGATGAAATATTATTCAGCATTCAGGATTTTCTGCGTGTCACATGCACTCTGAGCAAAAAACGAAGGCCTTTTGTATACCATTTGAACTCAATACTTTCTGTGAAAATGTAGCTAACTCAATTTGTGAAATTTTGGCACAAGAACCAGCTCGATACGATGAAAATCGACTAAGTTATGATTTTCTGAACATGACGTAAATAAACTTTGGTCACAAATTTTTTGTACGAAAATACTTGATAAAT
Source organism: Vicia faba (assembly GCA_948472305.1). NCBI lineage: Eukaryota > Viridiplantae > Streptophyta > Magnoliopsida > Fabales > Fabaceae > Vicia > Vicia faba. Next base: position 1,703,389,533 of record OX451737.1, on the reverse strand, counting down.
CCACATTTTTGAAGACCTTCTGATCGAAATTGGCTTTCAGCCGTGAGATATGAAAATGTAGATAATGTCAAGACGGATATTTGGCCACCGGAACAGGTTCAAAACAAGCCACGATCTTCAAGTTACAAAATTTTTAGCGCGTAAAAACTGCACTTTCAGCACACTTTTTCACCATATTTCTTCGAGAAAACTCACACATTCGGATACCTTCTTTAAAGAATTGACTCTTGAGCTGAACCTGAATTTGAGAATACGTTATCAGAGATATCTTGGCGAAAGAACACCAGAATATGACGCGCCGGGTTGGACTTGTGAATTTTTCATGAAATGTTTTGAGAAATATGGGAGGACAAATTTTGGGGTACAACAGCTGCCCCTGTTCAATCTTCTTAAACATGAGGATATAGATTGGCTTTCGGGCCTTTTGTGATCCAAAGGTGGAAGATGATTGAACACTAGAGTGCCCAGAAATTTGCACTCGCATGCAGTGGTATCAACCTGATGATGTCGGGAATGGGTTTACAGATGCCATTTAGAGACTGCTGATAGGTGATATGAACTTCAACTGGAATAGGAATCAGGGAGATCTTAGCGTCGATCTGACTGGACCAGAGGAGGTCTTGGATTAACTTTGACTGGATCGGCATCAGAAAAATCTTTAGGAATCGATTTAATTGAACCAGACAAGGTCTTGGAATAACTTCAGCTGGAATACGAATCAGGGAGATCTTCGCGGCGATCTGAATGAACCGGAGGAGGTCTTGGATTAACTTTGACTGGATCGGCATCAGAAAAATCTTTAAGAATCAATTTAACTGGACCAAACAAGGTCTTGGAATAACTTCAACTGGATCGTCATCAGAAAAATCTTTAGGAATCGATTTAACTGGACCAGAGAAGGTCTTGGAATAACTTTGACTGGATCGGCATCATAAAAATCTTTAGGAATCGATTTAACTGGACCAGACAAGGTCTTGGAGTAACTTCAACTGGATCGGCATCAGAAAAATCATTAAGAATCGATTTAACTGGACCAGACAAGGTCTTGGAAAAACATAGACTGGATCGGCATCAGAAAAATCTTTAGGAATCGATTTAACTGGATAAGACAAGGTCTTGGAATAACTTTGACTGGATCGGCATCAGAAAAATCTTTAGGAATCGATTTAACTGGACCAGACAAGGTCTTGGAATAACTTTGACTGGATCGGCATCAGAAAAATCTTTAGGAATCGATTTAACTGGACAAGACAAGGTCTTGGAATAACTTTGACTGGATCGGCATCAGAAAAATCTTTAGGAATCGATTTAACTGGACCAGACAAGGTCTTGGATTAACTTTGACTGGATCGGCATCAGAAAAATCTTTAGGAATCGATTTAACTAGACCAGACAAGGTCTTGGAATAACTTTGGCTGGATCGGCATCAGAAAAATCTTTAGGAATCGATTTAACTGGACCAGACAAGGTCTTGGAATAACTTTGACTGGATCGGCATCAGAAAAATCTTTAGGAATCGATTTAACTGGACCAGACAAGGTCTTGGAATAACTTCAACTGGATCGTCATCAGAAAAATATTTAGGAATCGATTTAACTGGACCAGAGAAGGTCTTGGAATAACTTTGACTGGATCAGCATCAGAAAAATCTTTAGGAATCGATTCAACTGGACCAGACAAGGTCTTGGAATAACTTCAACTGGATCGGTATCAGAAAAATCTTTAGGAATCGATTTAACTGGACCAGACAAGGTCTTGGAATAACTTTGACTGGATCGGCATCAGAAAAATCTTTAGGAATCGATTTAACTGGACCAGAGAAGGTCTTGGAATAACTTCAATTGGATCGACATCAGAAAAATCTTTAGGAATCGATTTAACTGGATCAGAGAAGGTCTTGGAATAACTTTGACTGGATCGGCATCAGAAAAATATTTAGGAATCGATTTAACTGGACCAAACAAGGTCTTTGAATAACTTCAACTGGATCGGCATCAGAAAAATCTTTAGGAATCGATTTAACTGGACCAGAGAAGGTCTTGGAATAACTTCTACTGGATCGACATCAGAAAAATCTTTAGGAATCGATTTAACTGGACCAGAGAAGGTCTTTGAATAACTTCAACTGGATCGGCATCAGAAAAATCTTTAGGAATCGATTTAATTGGACCAGACAAGGTCTTTTGATAACTTTGACTGGATCGGCATCAGAAAAATCTTTAGGAATTGATTTAATTGGACCAGACAAGATCTTGGAATAACTTCAACTGGATCGGCATCAGAAAAATCTTTAGGAATCGATTTAACTGGACCAGAGAAGGTCTTAGAATAACTTTGACTGGATCGACATCAGAAAAATCTTTAGGAATCGATTTAACTAGACCAGACAAGGTCTTTTGATAACTTTGACTAGATCGGCATCAGAAAAATCTTTAGGAATCGATTTAATTGGACCAGACAAGGTCTTGGAATAACTTCAACTAGATCGTCATCAGAAAAATCTTTAGGAATCGATTTAACTGGACCGGAGAAGGTCTTGGAATAACTTTGATTGGATCGGCATCAGAAAAATCTTTAGGAATCGATTTAACTGGACCAGACAAGGTCTTTGAAAAACTTCAACTGGATCGGCATCATAAAAATCTTTAGGAATCGATTTAACTGGACCAGAGAAGGTCTTGGAATAAGTTCAACTGGATCGGCATCAGAAAAAACTTTAGGAATCGATTTAACTGGACCAGAGATGATCTTTAAATAACTTCAACTGGATCGGCATCAGAAAAATCTTTAGGAATTGATTTAACTGGACCAGAGAAGGTCTTGGAATAACTTTGACTGGATCGGCATCAGAAAAATCTTTAGGAATCGATTTAACTGGACCAGACAAGGTCTTTTGATATAGCTGAGAATTTAACTGCATCTTTCCTGAAAGGTAAAGGTCAGTCATATGCAATGCATGATATGGATCAAGCAATGATGTTCTCAACATAAATGAGATTGTGTTGTATGATGCGTATATGCATGTATCATGATGTATGGAAATGTAATGTTTCTAGCTGGGGAAAATAAATCTCGGGTAGCTGCTGGAGACAGAGTTGAATTCTTCGCTTCCGCTGGGGATGGTGAATGAAGGTGATTGCGAGAATAAACCTGCAGGAGAAGATAACTTCGTTGGGGAATAAACTGATGAGGAGATTACTCTGTGGCGAAGAGATACTCCGCTGAGGATTCCACTGATAAACTCCGCTGGGGATGGATTACCGTTGCTGGTGATACTGAATCTGTTGAGGATTGAATTCCTGTTTGTGAAAGGAAAGAACTTCGCTGGGGATATCTTTCAGTTGCAACATGCTGGGGATAACCCTGTTATAATCTTGTATGGATAATCCTCTGAGTTCTGCTGGGAATGATCTTTTGAACTCGGCTGGGGAGATTTATTTTGTACTCCGTTGGGGATAGACTTCCAGAGTATACTGGGGATGATGCTTCAACTCCACTGGGGAAGCTTTTTCAGACCGTGCTGGGAAAATTTTAACTCCACTGGGGGTATCTTGTATTCTACCGGGGAACATTCTTACACTCCGTTGGGGAATATTGAGACTGCTGGGGATACCAAGCCTGCTGGTAGATCAACTCTGCTTGGGGAAGAATATTACCGACTCATTCACAGTTGCAAGTCTCAGCTGGGGAGAGCTATCTTTATTGTCTTACTCTGCGGGGAGTGAATGTTATTAGGACGCGTGCTAAGGATATGACGATGGCTTACATCGAGACTTTTTTTTTGCCCCTGTTTCTGCAAGAGAAGGTGTCTGCGGAGGCCCTGTGGATCGAGTATTATCCCATCCTATGAGGTGCTTGGTAACTTTCGATTGAAGTGACAAGTCTTCTTCTGGTAGACTAGTGACAAGATGACGGGACATAGTCGTACGCTTTGATCCCTAATTTTTGCCTTGACCGCCCTTTCGGATTTCCAGTCCACCGGGATACCCTTTTTTGCCCAAGCCGCCTTTTCAGGTTTTCGACTTGTCGGGTGTACAAATTTTTTCATTTTCATCCCTTATTTTTGCCCGAACCCTTTTGGTTCGCCGGGAAGCCCTTATTTTTGCCTAGGCTAGTCAACCTAGCGGGTCTTTGATTATGTGTAGCACTTTTTGACTATGTCCACGCTCTCAGGATGTAGGGAGGTATCACTTTCGGTAGTGTTGTGTTGCCATACTACCAGAAGATCTTCGTTTGATCATACAAGATTCGTTGCTGGAATTCATGTCCAATGCCCCAATTGATTCAGATGGAGATTTGCCCCTGGCTATTTGGCATTTTCAGATATTCCTTGAATCTTGACTTAACTGCCCCAGATGATGGACAATGCTCATGTCGTGCCCCTTGGTTGGAGGTGTGTTTTCCACTTGAGGTGTTCCTTTTTATTGAAAAGGTTTTTGTTCACTAGATATTCGTCGTGCGAATTTCTCTGCTGTTTGAACAAATAGTCATATGCAAACAATGTTATTTTAAGAATGCAAAGCTTATGTCTGTCTTGAAGTTTTTGAAAATGCATTTTTTCAGTAAGATAGGAAAATTTTGTAAAATGTGACGTCAACTCAGGATTTACAGCAAGCCCTACAAGAGTCAGGATACCTTTTGTAACAGTATGCTTTCGGACTAACCCATGCTTCAGCTAGGACTTTTTAAGGGTTATAACGTGGCCTGGTTCACGGTTTAAGAAACAAAGGATAAAGGCTCAAATTTTATTTGTACCCACCCGTTCTTTGTGATGTTCTTCGATCCTAAACTCAGCTAATTGTGCATTTAGATCCCGTTTGAGTCTTTGCTCTAATATTCCAGTGATGGTTTGGATACTGACAATTTATTTTGAACAAGCAATCATTTTTGTTGAGAGTTTGCAGGACCTCTTTCTTTTTGATTTTATTATCCCTGTCTTTTGCCTGAACTGTTTCTTTTGTAATTACAGTCAGCGGGATGCCCTAGTTTTTCTTAAGTCTCCTTCACAGGTTTTGACTTATTGGGCTTTTATTTTGATAGATAATGACTGCATGTCCTTACGATTATACGTAACCATCACCGTCTTTTGTTTCGGGAGGACTTCTTTGATGCCATTCATTGTGCACCTGGATTAACTGAGAAAACTACCCTGCCCCAGGTTATAATTAAGGGTTTTAATTTGTGAAAAGAAAAACTCCAACTTCTTTGGCTCAAAGGGGTTGACTAGGGATTATCTTCCTTATAACTCAACTGTTTAGGATTTGAAACAATGCATGTACCTCGTCAGCGGGGTATGTTCAAAAACATATTGTAGAGATTTTGATATCATTTTCGTCATCCTCCCTCAAAAGGCTTAGAATTTTTTAATCGAGAGTTGAACATCACAAAAATGAAAGCAATCAGAATATAGTGAATACGAATGGACTGATTCAAAATAGACATATGCAATGCATTGATAAAGTAACAAAGTTTGACATGAATAAATGTTCGAACAATCAAAAGAAAATTACAACTTGAAAATTCTAATGAACAAAAAGTCTTCTCATCTCAGTACTTGTCACTTCAAATAGAGAACCTTGGGGGGATGGCAAAAGAATTCAATCTGACCGTCTTGTGTGAGTTCCAATGCTCCTTCATCAATTACGTCTTGAATTTTGTTGCTCAATGCCTAACAGATGTTAGTATCATGCCCCGGGCTGTTGGAGTGATATGCACACCTTGCATCAGGATTGTACCTTGAGGAGGCTATGTTGGGATTCTTAGGAGGGTCCCTTAACGTCACCAGATTCAATCTCAACAGGTGTTGTAAAGCTTGAGACAGCGGCATGTTGAGCTTGGTAAACTGCCTCTTGGGTGTATCCGACTTACTCTGATTAACCCGTTGTTTATGGCAAGGTTGTTGTTGGACCTGTGAGGTAGTAGAAACTTGGAGAGTTATATTCTTCATCAAACCAAACCTTTGACTTCTCGGAAGTTGATTAATGACTTGGTCCTCGGCCTTGACTGTTTGCTTCATGTTGTTGTATCTGTCTTGATGAAGCTGGTTGATAATGATTCTCAGCTCTTCTTGTTCCCGAGCTAAGCCTTGGATAAGAGCCATCTGCCCCAGCATCTGGGTTCTCATTGCATCTACCTCAGATTGCAATTTTTCTAGTCGTTCGCCCTTATTGCCTTTAGGACTTTTCTTGACCAAGTTCCCTACGAGGAGTGTTTTCAACTCTTCCTGCCCCATGGATAGGTTTAGGAATACGTCCCTGAACTGAGCTTCGCGAGTTTGAAGATCTTGGTTGTCTGGTTGGAAAGCCATTGCTGAAATAAACAGCGAGAACATGAGAGACCTGTACTGTGAGACCTGTTATGCAATGATATGTATGTATGCAATGTTTTCAAGGATCCCGCGGGGTAAACAAGAAACTTGTTAGAATTTGAATTTTGCAGCTTTGATTGAAGAAACATCATGTTGTTAAGAGTCCTTCTTCAAGAGTCAAGCTCACCATATCTAGTGGGTCATAGCCCTTGACTCAAGTTATCGTGTTTTGATTTCTAGACAACCTTGGCTAGAGGAAAATAAATCCCCTTTGCCCCTTGCTAGACATTTGATTTACCATAACCTGCATCACAAACCCTTCAGATCCTTGAAATGGTTAAGGAAATGTTAAGGCATGATGTTATGATGTGTATGTTATGCATTTAAGCAAAAATGTGAGGTGATGTAAGTAAACCCTGCAATAAATCCAAATTATTGGATAAGGACTGTAAACAAAACCTGCAAGGAACTCATGTTGTCAGATAACAAGAATATGCAAGTAGTTCAAGTTTGAAAGCACACAAGTCACACAATAGCCCTTAAATTTCAGGCTGGCATGGAGCTTAGGTATTACCCTCTTTCAGTTTAGTTGGTTCAACCTGTCCTAGAAATAGTAACCGGGTTCTAGAGGATCTCAATATCACTGACCACCCTCGATCGGTCATAATTCCAGTTTAGCAACCTTTTCTTGCAGCCGGAATCATCGCGAGAGTTTGGTCTCAATGAGTGTAGCATACTGCTACTATTCTATGGCCAAGTTGGTCAATTTAAAGGTTCTAAGGTCAGTTGGTGCTTAATGACCCCTTAGCAGACCCATATTCTCCTCGTTGCGCAACAAGGTATATCGGTACATACTAAAGTGCCACACCAACGTAGCTACTGCTACAACCGTATCGGTCTACGCCGTACAGTTCCCTCACAGTTTATTGCTACTTACCTAAAGGGTATCCCCCAGATCCGGGTTAGGATCTATAGTAACTCCGATACAAGCCCATAAATATAAAGCATACAAAGCAAACAATTGAAAACACAATGATCTAATCCTAAGGTACAACTCACTTATAAGAAAATTCCCCAGCAGAGTCGCCAGTTCTGTGATACGATGGGAAAGAATTGACTATTTTAGAATGCTGGTTCACGTTTTGCGTTTGTTTTTGCAAAATGTCGCGGTAAGCAAGAGTCGCCACCGTCTTTTATTTTATCCAAGAAGGAAAGGAAAAAAGCACAGAAAAATTCCTTTTTTCGAGATGTTTCTCGGGTCTGGGGGGTAGATTATAGAAAGGGAAGGTGTTAGCACCCTTTCTATCTGTGGTTATCCACGAGCTCTTAGGTACTTGCTCAAAGTGTTTTCAAAATTTGCTTTTCTTTGTGTTTGTGAGTTTGAAAAGAGTTTTTTGTTTGAAAGGTGTGTAACTGCGAAAATTTGTTTTGTTTTGAAAAGAGCAAGTACTTAAGAACCATCTACCTACTCGAAAAAGGAATCAATTTGTGCTAATGTCCTTTAGACAATGCTATCCCACTATTGATGAGTAGGTAGCACCGTCGTTGTAGTTTTAAGGGTCAATTCCATTAAGCGACGTGTGGTCACTAAAGCAATGTTAGGACGCCTTAGCGGTAACCCTAATGTCTTAAATCATTTTTCCGAGGAAACCGTTTCGAGGCAACTATGATCTTTGGACAAGAGGGCGACCTCTAAAACATCCTATACTCAATGACCACGTTCGAAGGCAACCAAGTGGGTGTACCCTAAGAGTGCGCATGTGCGAGTGTGTCATTTTTCAGTTATTTTGTCTTTGTACATGTCAATGGTTATCTATGTTGATTTTAGGTTAAATATTCAATCTTATCATGCATACCTATTATCAATCATCTAACAGTTATGTAAGTTGCAGAAATTAAATTGCAGAAATTAAAACTAACTATTACAAGGTGTCGTGTATTTACATCGCCAAAAGCAACCCTTGAAATTAAAATGCGGAAAATAAATAAAGCGATAAAAATAGTAAAGTCCTATTAAGCTATTACATTGCGGAAACAGATACAATATTGAATAAAAATGGATCGCGTGCGAGAAATTGAATTGGGCGAATTTTTTAGGGTTTTGACCCTTTGATTATTAAAGAAAGATTTTTTCGTTGTTTTTATTATTTTTTTAAGAAAAGAAATTAGATTTTTAAATTAAACTGCTAAATTAATTATTAAATAAATTAATTAATGAAAAATATTAAATGACATATTTTTGGGTTTTTGTTGTTTTAGGAAAGAAATAAAATAATTAAGTTAGTAATAAAACCTATTTATTCTAATTAATTTTAAATTATTTACAAAATAAATGCAAGTTATCTAAAATTAACCTAATTAAATTAATTAATATTTATTGATGAAAAATAAAATTCTAAGTTTATTTGGACATAAAAATATTTTTGTGATTTTTGATAAAAAAGAAAATTAATTAACTGTTAGTAAAAATAAGAAATAAATTACTTAAAGAAAAATATAGAAAAAGGAAATAAAGGGTGAGAAATGGACCTGATTTTAGGGTGCAACAGCTGTTGGTTTTGTTTTGGCCATTTGTGTTTTGACTTTTGGCCATTTGTGTTTTGGCCTCAACGTTCCTTAACCTTCCCAGGATGACTGTCTCGCCATGTATTGGTGTCATGTGTAAGTTGTTCTGTTTTGGCCATTTGTGTTTTGGCTTTTGGCCATTTGTGTTTTGGCCTCAACGTCCCTTAATGAACCTGCATGGGATTCTCTCAAAATTTGCAGTGTTGAATCTCATAAACACATTAAATAAATTATTATATATCATAAAATACAAATAAAGCCAATATATGAAGAAATTTAATGTTTAGGCCAATATGGCATGTATGAATGATTATACCCTTTTGATCATGAAGATTAAATCAGCCTTACCTTTACTGGAGAAGTAGTGATATGAATGCTATTATGCCCTTTTGATCATGGAGATCAAACCAGCCTTACCCTTACTGGAGAAGTAGTGAGATGTTGGTTTGTAACCGGGATGGCTTGTTTGTAGTGAAATGTTGGTTTGTAACTGGGATGGCTTGTTTGTAGTGAGAGGGGGATTTGTAATAAGGATTTCAAGGTTTTAGGGTTCTTGAAAGAATTTGATATTCTGACAGCGTTGTGGCAAGGGTTTTTTTCCCCTCCTCGTTGGTGTGAAAAGAATGAGATTTATATAATGGAAATTAGAGCAAAGAAAATGGGCTTTGAATGTGTAATTGGGCCTCCAATGTTCACTTGAGTTCGTCACGTTGCAGGATAAATCGCAGGGGCTTAAGTGCAATTTTTGAAGTTGAAATATGAAATCAAAATGTAGCCGACATCGAGAACTAACTCCTATCCAAAAATCGGCTCAATCGGATAAACGGTGAATTAGTTATGAATTTTTGAAGTTTCAGCTCAGACAAACTTATTTTGGGCTCCAGTGTCGACTCTGACACGTTCTTCAATAAAATAACTGGTATTGATCGGAGCATAATTCGGTCTCTACCTTTGAAGAAAAGTTGTAGATATCTGAGTCAGTGACCTTGTGTAAAAATATGAGCCCAATCCGATAAAAATTGACCGAGTTATGAATTTTCGAAGTTTCGGCCCAGATGAAATAATATTCAGCATTCAGGATTTTCGGCGCGTCACACGCACTCTGAGCAAAAAATGAAGGCATTTTGAATACCATTTAAACTCAATATCTTCTGTGAAAATGTAGCCAAATCAATTTTTGAAACTTTGGCGCCGGAACCAGCTCGATACGATGAAAATCGACCAAGTTATGATTTTCTGAACATGATGCAAATAAACTTCGGTCACAAATATTCCGTATGAAAATACTTGATAAATCCACATTTTTGAAGACCTTCTGATCGAAATTGGCTTCCAACTGTGAGAGATGAAAATGTAGATAATTTCAAGACGTAATTTTGGCCACCAGAACGGGTTCAAAACAAGCCACAATCTTCAAGTTACGAATTTTTTAGCGCGTAAAAATTGCACTTTCAGCACACTTTTTCACCATATTTCTTCGAGAAAACTCACACATTCGGATACCTTCTTTAAAGAATTGACTCTTGAGCCGAACCTGAATTTGAGAATATGTTATCAGAGATATCTTGGCGAAAGAACACCTGAATATGACGCGCCGGGTTGGACTTGTGAATCTTTCTTGAAATGTTTTGAGAAATATGGGAGGGCAAATTTTGGGGTACAACAAATGTACTTAGCCTCAACAGTGGATAGAGACACACAATTTTGCTTCTTGCTAAACCAATATATGAGGTTATTTCCTAGAAAGAAGCATCCTCCTGATGTACTCTTTCTATCATCAGCACTCCCTGCCCAATCAACATCATAAAATCCAGTTAAGGTAGAATTTGATCCATGAGAGTACAACATACCATAGTTACTTGTCCCATTCACATATTTGAGAATCCTATTTACATGGTTGGCATGGCTAACTCTGGGATCAGCCTAATATCTTGCACACACTCATACAATAATGGCAATGCCTGGTCTTCTAGCTATGAGATATAGAAGACTTCCTATCATGCTTCTGTAGAGACTTTGATCTACACTTACTCCTTTTTCATCTTTAGTCAACTTCAGATGTGTGGGAGAAGGGTTTCTTTTGTGACTTGCATTCTCCATCCCAAACTTCTTCACTATATTCTTGGCATACTTGCTCTGAGATAAAAAATATGGAGTCTTCCATTTTTTTAACTTGCAGACCAAGAAAATAGGTTAATTCGCCAACAAGACTCATCTCAAATTCAGACTGCATTTGCTTGACAAAATGTTGAACCATCTCATTTGACATCCCACCAAATAAAATATCATTAACATAGATTTTAGCAATCACAATCTTCCCTTCTTCTTCTTTGACAAAGAGATTCTTGTCTATACCACCTTTCCTATATCCATTTTCCCCAAGGAATATTGTCAGTCTCTCATACCAAGCTCTTGGAGCTTGCTTCAATCCATACAGAGCTTTCTTCAGTTTATAGAAATTTTTAGAAAAACTTGGATCAACAAATCCTTTTGTTTGTTTAACAAAAACTTCTTCATTCAGGTATCCATTCAAGAAGGCACTTTTTACATCCATTTAAAACAGTTTAAATTTCAAAATGCATGCAACTCCTAATAGAAGTCTGATTGATTCAAGTCTAGCCACAAGAGCAAATTTTTCATCAAAGTCCACTCCTTCAATTTGAGTGTATCCTTGAGAAACTAACCTTGCCGTATTTCTAATGACCACCCCTTTTTTATTCTTGTATACCCATTTAGTGCCAATCACATTTGTCCCTTCAGGTCTTGGGACCATATCCCAAACTTCATTCCTACTGAATTGTTCCAGCTCCTCTTACATATCATTAATCCAGAACTCATAAGTTAGGGCCTCTTTGACATTATTAGTGTAACGCGGCGGGAGAAATGACTTGGTGTTTTGCGTTTGATCGCAATTGTTGCAGATAGCAAGAGTCGCCACCGACTTTTCTTTTATCCAATAAGGAAAGGCTGAAAAGAAAAGGAAAGACCTTTCGAGATTATTTCTTCAGTTCGGGGGGGGGGGGGGGTAGGTTATGAAAAGGGAAGGTATTAGCACACTTTTCATCCGTAGTTTTATATGGGCTCTTAGTTTCTTGCTAGAGCACTTGTTTTTGTTTGAAAATGTGTTTGTGGTGTGGGTTTTGAAAGTATTTTGAAAAGGAATGTCTTTGTAATGGTTCTCGTCTCTATAAAGTGTTTTGTCTTTTCAAATGATTCAAAGTGAAATTGTGGGTGTATAAAATATTTTTGTTGTGAGCAAGCGAGCAACTAGGAGCATCCTACCTACTCAAAAAGTCTTAAACATTCTTTTCCATCTCCTTTAGATGTTGCTATCTTACCATTGATTAGGTAAGAAGCCCCATCGTTAAATGTGAAGGGACGGGCGTGGGACGTTTGTATAGTCATAGAAGGCAACTTATGGGACATTTTAGCAATGTCATTCAGGGGCTAGATCGTTTATCGAAAGCAACATTGAGGGTCATCGAGGAAATACGATCTTTTATCGAGGGTCTTTGCTAAAACACCCATATTCGAGGGACATGAATATTTTCCGGAAGGCAACAAAGTGAGATTACCCTAGAGATGATAGTATGCAAGTGTGTTTGATTGCATTCATTTTGTATTGCATTTAAAGGTTATCTACTTATTGATTTTATCTTGCCATACACCCTAATTACTAACAATGTATGAAAGCAATAAAATACGGAAAATAAACCATAAGCTATTAAATCATTTCAAGGATGTGGGATACATATTTGCAAATGGGGATTGTAAGAATTTAAATCCTAATTATCTATTACAACCATATTGAATTGTACAATACAAGAAAAGGAAAGGATTTGTTTTGAAAATGGTTTTTTGTCTTAATAAATTAAAAGAAAAATAATTAGTTAATAAAAGGAAAATATTTTTTATGTCCTTTTTTATATTAATAAAAATAGTATTAATGCTGAAAATAATAAGAATAAGAAAGAAAAAGGAAAAATAACGAGAACAAAATCAGCATGTTGCTGAAAGCAAGAATGAGAGGGACCAAAAGTTTTGATACAGCGAGAAAAACCTAGAAGTTCTGTGTTGTGTTAAAGTAGCGAGAAAGATTCAGAAGTTCTGTCTGTTGCACTTCACCTCCTTCCTTGCATTAGCCAGAGTATCTGCAACTTGTTCATTTATCAACAACAACAAAATAGAAAAATAGAAGCACGACCGTTTATAGAAGTTCTATTCATAATTTTGAGCCTAGTTTTCTTCAAGAATTTTTGGTCCACATTTTTTTACTTAGGCAATAATATGTACAATCTAAACACTATGATATCTACATTTTTAATGATGTTCTGAATGAAAAGTTCAAAGTCAGGATGACGTACCTTGAATCTGAAGCGTGTGTTTGGGACTTGAGCTGCTACCTTCGAATGTTCTAAGGTTAGCAAGAAACGGAACATAAATGTTATGTTCTTTGATTCGAAAGGGAGAACAAAGGTATTGTCTTAAGAATTCTGGGTTTAAGAGTGTTTGAGTGTTTTCTTCTCTCTTTTTGTATTCAATAACTCTCTCTCTCTCTCTTAAAACCATCCCTTTAGACGTGTGGTGGAACCATTTATTTATAGATGAGTTTGATATGGTTTTGGGGGGGAAAACAAATGGGTTTTTGAACATTTTTGGCATACTGTTTCATTGCTTTTTAAATACAGCTTTTATGTGCTAATTTTATGCAAATATGGGGTTTGAGAAAAATGCAGGCGTGGACTGGATCAACACCAATTTGGAGTGTTGTGGCAGCTGGATGCAGGACTGTGTCATAGCAGTGCAACAGACTGTTCAAAATGAGGTTTTGAGGCTTGGTGATGTTCTGATCGAAGAGTGGAAAGACCAGAGTGAGATTTGAAGGGTGATGTTCTGATCGAAGAGTAGAACATAGTCTCCATATGCTGAAGAGGGAGATTTGAAGAATCATGTTCTGATCGAAGAACACAACTTCCATATGTTCTGATCAAAGAGTCATGTTCTGAATCATTTTTGCAAATTCTGATTGTACTTGTGTGAAAACTCGCCCATAAGTTCTGAAATTATCATATTTTCTTAACACTTAGAAAATTTTCTAAGTGTTTAGAAATTTGACTTTTTCAAAGTAATTTATGAATTTTGATTTCTTGATGAACCAATTTTGTGTCCTGATGAAATATGATTGCTGAAACTTGATTTTGATCCAAAAGTCAAAGTTTGACTTTTCAGTGTGCTTTTGACCATTTTGCCCTTGTGAATGACTTTCTTGGAAAATTATAATCCGAGACTTGAAACTTGACAAAAGCAAACCTGAGGGTCCAGGATGTTCCTTTGAGAAATGAGATGGAAAATTTTGGGGTACAATAGCTGCTCCTGTTCAATCTTCTTAAACTTGAAGAGTTAGATTGGCGAATCTGCCATTCATGACTTGAAGGTGGAAGATGATTGAACACTAGAGTGCCCAGAAATTTTCACTTTGATGATTTTGAGGTTGAGGTGTAAGGAATGGGCTTAAATATTCCATTTGTAGAAATGATGGAGAGTTGGAGGATATGGGATTATAGATGCCATTCAAAGGTAACTGTTGATAGAAAATTAGACTAAGTCTAAGCTTGAATTCAACTGGGAAAAGAATCAGAATAAGCCTTTGGTCGATTTAAAACTGAACCCAGCAGAAGTCTTGAATAATCTTCAACTGGAAACAATCAGGATAAATCTTTAGAGTGATTTATCTAAACCAGGAAAGGCGTCTATTGGGAAAGAATCAGGATAAACCATTGAGAGGTTTAAATTGAACCAGCTGAGGTCTTGGATATTCTTTAACTGGAAAGAATAAGAATAAATCTTGGAGTGGTTTATCTGAACCAGAGAAAATGTCTACGGGAAAGAATCAGGATAAACCGTTGAGAGATTTAAACTGAACCGATAGAGATCTGAAAAAGAATCAGAATAAATCTTCGAAGCAATTTATCTGAACCAGAGAAGATACCTGCGGGAAAGAATCAGGATAAACCGTTGAGATTTAAACTGAATCGACATAGGTCTGGAAAAGAATCAGAATAAATCTTCGGAGCGATTTATCTGAACTAGAGAAGATTCCTGCGGGAAAGAATCATGATAAACCGTTGAGAGATTTAAACTGAACCGGCAGAGGTATGGAAAAGAATTAGAATTAACCTTGGAGTGATTTATCTGAACCAGGGAAAGCATCTACTGGGAAAGCATCAGGATAAACCATTGAGGGATTTAAACTGAACCGGGAGAGGTCTGAAGGAAGTGTTTGTCCTGTAGATAGTCATCTTGTCCCATTTCGGGAATTGATCTGCCATCGATTTGTTCATAGATAATTTCCTTGTCTTGTTGAAAATTTGATGATAATTTTTTATTGATTGATCTTTCGTGAAAAGGTAAAGAGTTAGTTGTATGTAATGCCATGATGTATGCAATTCATGGTGTAGTGATGTTTCTCAAAATAAATGAGATTGCGATATATGCATTTGTGTTGTAGATGTTTATGATGTATGAATGCAATGTATGCACATATTAGTTGTTCTATTGCATTGTTGTTTAGATCAGGGAAAATAAATCCCTGACTGTTGTTGGGGATGCGGGGTGTAAGCCTTCAGATTTTGTTGAAATTGAAGTATTGATAGTTGGATTTCTATCATTAGAGAAGTAAACTATGTTGGGGAATGGAAACGTCGTGCATTGCTTGTGGACTCGATGAAATGCTGCTAGGGAATTCCTGAGCATCTGGGCGATTTTCACTGGGGAATATTTGGATTAGTAACTGGAAGGTTTGCTCCGTCGGGGATATGAAAGCAACCGATACCATTAGGCTGCATACTGGAGATATGAAAGTAATCATGTAGTAGGATGTACCTACTTCTGTTCTATTTAGAGAAAGTACCTGCAGAGATTTTATGAAATGGCCCATAAATATTATCCTGTTTCTTAAAGCCATTAGTAATTGTCTTTCTGTTCAGTTTTCCTTTATCATGGGTTCATTTGTAAACAATAATTACGTTAAAATGCATATGTTCAAAAATAATCACTGGACATTTTTGCAAATAAAACAGGAAAGTAAAAGAAAGATAAATAGTTTTGTAGTTTTAAAGGGATATCTTTGTATTAACTTGAATAAGTATTTTTGTACAAAGAGACGAACATCCTAGTAAGATAATGTCATCGTAAAAATGAAAATTGATACAAAGAAAAGACAACTATGTGAAATAATCCCATGGGGTTCCCATTCTGCTATAGCCTTCATGTCTCTGAGCGTCTCATCCACTTGCTACTTTGTCTGAAGCAGATTGGATTGATTAGAACCGTTTGAGTTTGACGATTGATGCTAAAGAATGGCTGTAAGGTGATCCAACGGGACATAGTTATACATTTTTAAATCCCTAACTTTTTCCCGGACCGCCCTTTCGGGTTTTCAGTCCATCGGGATACCCTTTTTTGCCCAAGCCACCTTTTCAGGTTTTCAGCTTGCCGGGTGTATAAATTTTTTTGTATTTATCCCTAATTTTTTCCTAGGCCAGTCGACCTAGCGGGTCTTTTTCATGCGTAGTATCTTTTAAATATGTCCACGTTTACAGGGTACGGAAGGTCGTCGCCATCCATAGTGGTTAAGATTATTGCCCCACCAGAAAATGTGTTTTTAATCACAAATGGTCCTTCGTATGTAGGAGTACATTTTCCCCTGGGATCACCTTGTGGCAGTATGATACGCTTGATTACCAAGTCACCAACCTAATATACCTGACGTCTGACCTTCTTGTTAAAAGCCTTAATCATACGTTTTTGGTACATCTGGCCACGGCAGATAGCCGTAAGCCTTTTCTCATCAATCAAATTCAACTGGTCAAATCGAGTTTGAATCCAATCATCTTCATTCAACCCCGCATCCTTTATGATTCTCAAAGAAGGTATTTGGACTTCAATTGGTAGGACAACTTCCATGCCATATACCAAGGAGAAAGGAGTTGCCCTTGTTGATGTGCGCGCCGTAGTACGGTAACCGTGGAGAGAAAATGGTAGCATCTCATGCCAGTCTTTATAGGTCACTGTCATTTTTGGTATATGATCTTATTGATGTATTTATTAGCGGCTTCCACAGCACCATTCATCTTAGGCTGATAAGGAGAAGAGTTATGATGTTGGATCTTGAATTACGCGCATAGTGCAGTGATCATAGTATTGTTGAGATTGGCACCTGTGATCGGTGGATCTGGAACTGACTGTTTAACGCTGGTTCGCGAAATGTCGCGGAAGCAAGAGTCGCCACCGTCTTTTATTTTCTCCAAATGGAAAGGACAAAAGCACAGAAAAATTCCTTAAAGAGATTGCTCTCGGTTCGGGAGGTAGATTATAGAAAGGGGAGGTATTAGCACCCTTTCTATCCATGGTTATCCATGGGCTCTTAGATACTTGCTCATTTGTGTTTTCAAAATGGTTTGTTTGCTTTTCAATGTGGGTTTTAAAAAGTTTCTTTGAAAATTCCAGTTCGACTCTTGTATCGGTCCTCAAGAGTGTTTGAAAAATTGCTTTCGAAAGCTTTTTGAAAATGTGTTGGTGTGAAAAGTATTTTTGATTTGTTTTGAAATTTAGAGCAAGTATCTAGAGTCGTCTACCTACCCTAAGGAATTCGTCTGTGTAAATGTCCTTTAAAGTAGTGCCATCCCACCATTGAGAGGTAGGTAGCACCACCGTTGGAGGTGTTCGGGTCAATTCGAGGTTCGGGACATGGTGATCACCAGAGCAATGGGAAGACACCTTAGAAGCTACCCTCATGCCAGGTTCCCGGATCATGAGGACTTACTAAGATATCCTCTACTCGACGATCACCTTTCGAGGCAAGGCAACAGTGAGGCGTACCCTAGGGGTGGTGTGTGATTTGTGTGTCATGTTCATTTGCATTTATCTTGTTCATGTCAAAGTGATCTATGCGTTTGTTTTTATTTTTATTCATTCATTCTTGCATGCATTTATTAACAGTTAAAAAAAGTGCGGGAAATGTAAAGTTCCTAAGCTATTACAAAGACGCGGGTCCACATCGCCAAATTATATCCAGGACCCGATTTGACATAAAATAAAGAAATAAAGTAAAGTGCGAAAGATAAATATTTACACGGCTTTGGGAGAATTACATCAATATTTAAAAGAAGGAATAAATAAAATGTGCGAATTGAATTAAAATTGAAAAAGAGGGCGTTGGACCCTTTTGAAGTTAAATTGAAATTAAAAATTAATTAATTATTTATTGAAATAAAAGAAGTGTTTTTTAGGTTTTTTTTGTATTTATGAAATAAGAAAATTAAAATTAAAATTAAAAGAAACCCTAATTCTAAGTTATTTTTAATTATTTGAGAAAAATGTTAAAGTTTAACTTAATTTACTAAAGAATTTATGTACATGTTTATTTACAAAATAAATTAGTAGTTAATAATAATAATAATGATGAGAAAATTATTTATTAAAAAAAATGATGAAAAAGTTAAAAATCCTAATTTCTACATATTTAATTTATTAAGAAAAATATTAAAGTTTTGAAACCTAAATTAATCTAATTAATTGTTTAAAGTTTATTTACAAAAATAATAATAGTAAAATTAATATTAATAAAATAAACATTATTTTGATTTTTCGGTATTTTATATTTATTATGAAAATTATTTTATGGAATTAAAAGAAAACAATTAAAAAACAATTAAAAGAATAAAAAGGAAAAACAAATAAAAATTAAAAATTGAGCAAACCATAGGGGGTGTCTGGCCCAATGGGAGGTTTTTTGAAGTATTGACTCCTGAGTACCGTGGTCTGCATTCTTTGGCCATTGGATTGAGTTTCATGCATAAGTTGTTCTACTTTGGCCATTTGGCTTTTGGATTTTGGCTTTTGGCCATTTGTGTTCTGGCCTCAACGTTCCTTAATCTTCTCAGGACGTCTGTCTCGCCACGTATTGGTGTCATGTGTAAAATGTTCTGTTTTGGCCATTTGGCTTTTGGCTTTTGGTCATTTGGCTTTTGGCCTCAACGTTCCTTAATGAACCTGCATGGGATCTTGTCTAAATCTGCAACCTCATGAACACATTAAATAAAATCATAAAAATTCAAATAAAACCAACATATGAAGAAATTTAATGTTTAGGCACAATAAGGCATGTATGAATGATTATACCCTTTTGATCATGGAGATCAAATCAACCTTACCCTTACTGGAAAAGTAGTGACATGAATGCTTTTATGCCATTTGGATCATGGAGATCAAATCAGCCTTACCCTTACTGAAGAAGTAATAAGATGTTGGTTTGTAACTGAGATGGCTTGTTTGTAGTGAGAGAGGGATTTGTAATAAGGATTTCAAGGTTTTAGGGTTCTTGAAAGAGTTTGATATTCTGACAGTGTTGTGGCAAGGTTTTTTTTCTCTTTTCCTCCTTTTTTTCTCCTCTTTTTCCCTTTGTGTGAAAAGAAGGTGATTATATAATGAAAATTAGGGTAAAGCAAATGGGCTTTGAATGTGCAATTGGGCCTCCAATATTCACTTGAATTCGTCACTTTCCAGGCTAAATCGCAGGGACTTAAGTGCATTTTTTGAAGTTGAAATGTGGAAAACAAAATGTATCTGACATCGAGAACTAACTCCTGTCCGAAAATCGACTCAATCGGATAAACGGTGAATTAGTTATGAATTTTTGAAGTTTCAGCTCAGACAAACTTATTTTGGGCTCCAGTGTCGACTCTGACACGTTCTTCAATAAAAAACTGGTATTGATCGGTGCATAATTTGGTCTCGACTTTTGAAGCAAAGTTGTAGATCTATGAGTCAGGGACCTTGTGTAAAAATATGAGCCCAATCCGATAAAAATTGACCGAGTTATGAATTTTCGAAGTTTCGGCCCAAATGAAATAATATTCAGCATTCAGGATTTTCAGCGTGTCACGCACTCTGAGCAAAAAACGAAGACCTTTTGAACACCGTTCGAACTCGATACCTCCTGTGAAAATGTAGCCAACTTAATTTTTGAAATTTTGGCACCGAAACCAGCTCGATACGATGAAAATCGACCAAGTTATGATTTTCTGAACATGACGCAGATAAACTTCTGTCACAAATTTTCTGTACGAAAATACTTGATAAATCCACATTTTTGAAGACCTTATGATCGAAATTGGCTTCCATCCGTGAGAGATGAAAACGTAGATAATGTCAAGACGGAATTTTGGCCACCGGAACGGGTTCAAAACGAGTCACGATCTTCAAGTTATGAATTTTTTAGCGCGTAAAAACTGCACTTTCAGCACACTTTTTTCACCATATTTCTTCGAGAAAACTCACACATTCGGATACATTCTTTAAAGAATTGACTCTTGAGCCGAACCTGAATTTGAGAATATGTTATCAGAGATATCTTGGCGAAAGAACACCTGAATATGATGCGCCGGGTTGGACTTGTGAATTTTTCTTGAAATATTTTGAGAAATATGGGAGGGCAAATTTTGGGGTACAACAGTTGCCCCTGTTCAATCTTCTTAGACCTGAGGATACAGATTGGCTGACCTGCCTTTCGTAATCCGAAGGTGGAAGATGATTGAACACTAGAGTGCCCAGAAATTTGCACTCACATAGTAACAGCGTGATAGTGGAATGGGCTTATAGATGCCATTTGGAGATTGATGGATAGGATGATGGGCTTATAGATGCCATGCTGAGAGGTGATGGATAGATGGATGGGCTTATAGATGCCATCTGGGTGTCAATCGCATAAGAGATTACTTAGCGAGAACTTGCGTACCTGTATAAGAAAAATGAGTACCTGACATGTTGCAGGAGCTGGTCTTCAGATGCTTTGTATAGATATATCCTGACTGGTTACAGGAGCTAAATCTGGAGCTTCAAATGGTGATGAATGAACCAGGGATGGTTACTACCTTAACAGGAAAGGTGAGAGAAACTTGGATGACTTTAACCTCAACAGCAAATGTTGAGAGAATCTTGGTGAGAATTACCATCTCCGCAGTATCAGGGAGATAACCATAGGCAATTACAATCTCAATAGCAATCATTGAGAAAAACCTGGGATAACTTCTACTGAGTCTTCATTAGAAAAATTTGTTTGGGGTCGATTTAACTGGACTAGAGAAGGCCTATGACTGGATAAGAGACAGAAAATCTTAGGGTCAATTAACTGAACCGGTCTAGGTCTTGAAATGTCTTCAACAGATACACCCTGGCAAGATTCAGGTATCGGATCCTCGAACTCTTCAGATACACCCTGGCAAGATACAGGAATCGGATCTGGTAATGTTAGTCTTCAACGGATACACCCTAGCAAGATTCAGGTATCGGATCCTCGAACTCTTCAGACACACCCTGGCAAGATACAGGAATCGGATCTGGTAATGTTAGTCTTCAACGGATACACCCTGGCAAGATTCAGGTATCGGATCCTCGAACTCTTCAGACACACCCTGGCAAGATACAGGAATCAGATCTGGTAATGTTAGTCTTCAACGGATACACCCTGGCAAGATTCAGATATCGGATCCTCGAACTCTTCAGACACACCCTGGCAAGATACATGAATCGGATCTGGTAATGTTAGTCTTCAACAGATACACCCTGGCAAGATTCAGGTATCGGATCCTCGAACTCTTCAGACACACCCTGGCAAGATACAGGAATCGAATCTGGTAATGTTAGTCTTCAACGGATACACCCTGGCAAGATTCAGGTATCGGATCCTCGAACTCTTCAGACACACCCTGGCAAGATACAGGAATCGGATCTGGTAATGTTAGTCTTCAACGGATACACCCTGGCAAGATTCAAGTATCGGATCCTCGAACTCTTCAGACACACCCTGGCAAGATACAGGAATCGGATCTGGTAATGTTAGTCTTCAACGGATACACCCTGGCAAGATTCAGGTATCGGATCCTCGAACTCTTCAGACACACCCTGGCAAGATACAGGAATCGGATCTGGTAATTGGTCATCAACAGATACACCCTGGCAAGATACAGGAATCGGATCTTTAGTTGCGACCATTGATGGTAATCATTTTTGTACTTTTGTCCTGAAAAGACAAGCGTTAGTTGTATGTGATGTCATGTGGTATGACGTGCGAGATGCTCTCTGAATACGTGAGGTTGTATGTTCATGATGCGTATATGCATGCTATAATGTATGAAGATGTTTATGAATGTATTTTTCGTCTAGGAAAGTAAATCCTTGACGGGTGCCGGGAAGTCACTCCTGGGCTGATGTTGAAGTATTGATTTATTGCTTCCGCTGGGGATGAGAGTTGCAAGAATACCGGTAGGAGAAGATGACTCCGTTGGGGAATGAACTTGGCGAATGGATTACTCTGCGGGGAGAAAAGGTACTCTAACGGTCTTGCTGGGAAGCAATACTCTGTGGGGAGAGAGGTACTTTGCTGGAATGTTGATAATAATTTGCTGGGGATAACCTTGTTGTATTGGAAGTGTTGATAGACTTCGCTGGGGATAAGAAGGCTTCGTCGAGGACCTTCTTTCTGTGGCTTTTAGCTGAGGATAACCCAGTTATATCCTGGTAAGGGCATAACTCTTTGAATAAAGCCGGACGACGCGTTCGTGCTCTGTGAGGATAAGCTTCCAGAATCTACTGGGGATAAGCTTACTGCTTGGGGGAGATGGATTCCACTTTCCTGGGGACACTGGGCTGGACTCCTGGGGAAGTTTTGAACTGTACCGGGGAAGTGACTCCTTTGCATGTTGATAGAACACCGGGGAACAATCTTAAATCAAGACTGCCGGGGATGCTTGTTAAGGCTGTATGCTGCTGGGGAAGGTTGAGATCTGCGGGAGGATACCTAACTTCCTTAAGGTTGATAACTGCTTTGCTTGAGGAGAGTATACTGCTTGCTGGCCCACTCTCTGGGAAATTAAGATACCTGGTTGTGTTCTTCAGCTGAACCTACCTTGATACCTTGGAGGACAGAACAATTAGATCGCTTGGACAACTCTTTATTGCCCCTGTTTCTGAGGTATGAGAGGAAGACCTGTGAGGTGCTGATAGTTGTTGATGAACAAACCTTTTTCTGGTAGGCAGGTGATAAGATGACAGGACATAGTCGTACGCTTTGATCCCTAACTTTTTCCTGGACTGCCCTTTCGGGTTTTCAGTCCACCGGGATACCCATTTTTGCCCAAGCCGCCTTTTCAGGTTTTCGACTTGCCGGGTGTACAGATTTTTCATTTTCATCCCTTATTTTTGCCCGAACCCTTTTGGTTCGCCGGGAAGCCCTGATTTCTGCCTAGGTATGTCAACCTAGCGGGTCTTTGATTTTGCGTAGTATTTTTCGGCTATGTCCATGTTCTCGGAATGTAGGGAGTTGCCCCTGTTTAGAAGTGTTTTTGTCACGCCACCAGAAGATGTCTGATCGTGCAAAATTTGTTGCTGGAATGCCCCAAGTGACTCAGGCGGAGATTTGCCCCAGGCTATTTGGCCTTTAAGAGATTCTCTGAATCTTGATTGGATTGCCCCAGATGATGGACCATGCTCATGCCATGCCCCTTGATTGGAAGTGCTTTTGTTCACTAGGTATTCGTCGTGCGAATTTCTATGCTGTTCAAACAAAAAGTCATATGCAAACAAAGTTATGTTAAAAATGCAAAGCTTATGTCTGTCTTGAAGATTTTGAAAATGCATTCTCTTTCATAAAACAAATGAAGGTTTGTAAAACGTGATGTCAACTTCGTATTTTACCGTAGGCCTTAAGGAGTCAGGATACCTTTCGTAACAGTATGCTTTCGAACTAATCCCTGCTTCAGCTAGGACTTTTAAGGGTTATAACGTGGCCTGGTTCACAGTTTAAGAAACAAAGGATAAAGGCTAAAATTTTATTTGTACCCACCCGCTCTTCGTGATGTTCTCCAAACCTAAACTTAGTTGATCATATGTTAGACCTTGTTTGAGTCTTTGCTCTGATTTTTCGGGGATGATTCGGATATTGATAACTTATTTTGAATAGGAAGTCCTTCCTTTTTTGTTGAGGGTTTGTAAGACCTCTTTCTTTTTGATTTTGCTATCCCTGAATTTTGCCTGAACTGTTTCTTTTGTGATTACAGTCAGCGGGATGCCCCCGTTTTGTAAGTCTCCTTCATAGGTTTTGACTTAATGGGTTTTTTATTTTATTTTGGAAGATAATGATTGCCTTTCTTTATTGATCATTCGGAACCATCATTGTCTTTCTTTGTTTTGTAAGGATCTTTTTGGTGCCATTCGTTATGCACTTGGATCAACTGAGAGAACTACCCTGCCCCAGGTTATGATGAAGGGTTTTGAATTTCGAAAAGAAAAAACTCCTACTTCTTTGGCTCAGAGGGGTTGACGAGGGATTATCATCCTTATAACTCCAGTGTTTAGGGATTGAAACAATGCCTGTACCTCATCAGCGGGGTCTGTTCAAAAGCATACTGTAGATTATGGTATCGTTTTCGTCATCCTCCCTCAAGAGGCTTAGAATTATTAATTGAGAGTTGACATCAGAAAAAATATGAAGATAATTTGCATATAGTGAATACGAATATATTGTTTCAGAACAGACATATGCGATGCATTAATGAAATAACAACGTTTGATATGAATGGAATGCTTGAACAATCAAAAGAAAATTACAACTTGAAAGATTCTAATGAACAAAAATTTCTCAATCCTAGCCATGTTTTGACAAGGGAGCAATGATCACATTGGGAGTCTCGGCGGGTTCGAACTCGATCTCTTTAGCATCGATCATATTCTGAATCTTGTTTTTGAGAGGCCAGCAGTTGTCCGTAGTATGCCCCGGGCTATCAGAATGGTATGCACACCTATCGTTGGGATGATAGTTAGGAGCAGAAGTGTTTGGATTCCGGAGAGGAGCCCTTAAGGTGATCAGCCCTGCCTCCAACATTTGTTGTAGTGCTTGATCCAGCGACATATTGATCTTGGTGAACTGCCTTTTAGGCTTGTCTGGTTTTCTCTGATCAGCCCTTTGTTCTGGGCGAGGTCGTTGTTGGACCTGTGAAGTAATAGCAGCTTGGAGAGGCCCAAACCTTTGACTTCTTGGAAGTTGATTAATGACTGGGTCCCTGACTTGGGCTGGTTGCTTCATGTCTTGATGAAGCTGACTGATCATGGCCCTCAGCTCTCCTTGCTCTTGAGCTAAACCTTGAATGAGTGCCCTTTGCCCCAGCATCTGGGTTTTCAATGTGTCTACCTCAGCTTGTAGACGTTTCAGCTGTTCGTCCTTGTCGTCTTCAGGACTCTTTCTGATCAGATTCCCCAGGAGGAGTGTCCTCAACTCTTCTTGCCCCTTGGATAGGCTTAGGAAGATCCCTTTGAACTGAGTCTCTTGAGTGTGAAGGTCCTGGTTATCTTGTTGAGAAGCCATGGACTGAAATAAACAGCAGGGAGGGTAAGTGACCTGCAACAAGGATACCTGTTATGCAATGATGAGTATGACATGCATGTAATGTTTTCAAGGACCTCGCGGGGTAAACAAGAAAATTTGTTAGCACTTGGATCCGGTAGCTTGATTGAAAGAAACTTCATATTTGTTGAGAGTCTTTCTTCCAAGGGTCAAAGGCTCACCATATCAAGTGGGTCATAGCCCCTGACTCAAGTCATCAACCTTATTTTGCTTTCCAAACAACCTTGGCTAGGGGAACCTTCTTCAGGAGTAAAAGCTCACCATATCAAGTGGGTCATAGCCTCTGACAACTTTGACTAGAGGAAAATAAATCCTCTTTGCCCCTTGCTAGATGTTTGATTCATCATGACCTGCATCACAAGCCTTTGAGATCCTTGAAATGGGTTAGTCCTTATGTAGGATGTATGCAATGGTATGATGTTATGCTATGCATGGGGTAATGTAAGTAACCCTGTTATGAGTCCCAATTAAGGACTGTTAAACCTGAACCTGCAAAAAACTCAAGTAAAACCTATCATGAGTCCCGATTAGGGACTAAACAAAACCTGCAAGAAATTTAGTAAGCCTTGTTATGAGTCCTAATTAAGGACTATAAACAAAACCTGCAAGTAGTTCATGTGTCAGATAACAAGCATGCAAATAGTCATGTACGAAGGCACGCAAGTCACACAATAGAAGCCCTTAGAGTTTAGGCCAGCATGAGGTCTAGGTATTACCCTCTTTCAGTTTGTTGGTTCATACCTGTCCTATCAAAGTAACCGGGTTCTTAGAGGATCCCAATATCATTGACTACCCTTAATCGGTCATAACTCCAGCATCGCAATCTTTTCTTGCAGCCAGAACCATCACGAGAGTTTAGCCTTAATGGGCGTAGCATACTGCTACTGGTCTATTGGCCAAGTTGTGTCATTTAAGGTTCTAAGGTTGTTGGTGCTTAATGACTCCTTAGAAGACCCATATTCTCCTCGTTGCAACATAAGGGATATCGGTACAGACCAAGGTGCCACACCAACGTAGCCACTGCTTCACCTGTGTCGATCTACACCGGACATGTCCCTCACAGCTTATGCTACCTAAACAGGGTATCCCCAGATCCGGGTTAGGATCTATGTAACTCCCATGCAACCCACAAATTTAAAGCAGACAAGTCAATACAATTGAAAACACAGTTATGAACTAACCCTAAGGTACACCTCACTTTATAAAGTATTCCCCAGCAGAGTCGCCAGTTCTGTGATCGGTGGATCTGGAACTGACTGTTTAACGCTGGTTCGCGAAATGTCGCGGAAGCAAGAGTCACCACCGTCTTTTATTTTCTCCAAATGGAAAGGACAAAAGCACAGAAAAATTGCTTAAAGAGATTGCTCTCGGTTCGGGAGGTAGATTATAGAAAGGGAAGGTATTAGCACCCTTTCTATCCATGGTTATCCATGGGCTCTTAGATACTTGCTCATTTGTGTTTTCAAAATGGTTTGTTTTCTTTTCAATGTGGGTTTTAAAAAGTTTCTTTGAAAATTCCAGTTCGACTCTTGTATCGGTCCTCAAGAGTGTTTGAAAAATTGCTTTCGAAAGCTTTTTGAAAATGTGTTGGTGTGAAAAGTATTTTTGATTTGTTTTGAAATTTAGAGCAAGTATCTAGAGTCGTCTACCTACCCTAAGGAATTCGTCTGTGTAAATGTCCTTTAAAGTAGTGCCATCCCACCATTGAGAGGTAGGTAGCACCACCGTTGGAGGTGTTCGGGTCAATTCGAGGTTCGGGACATGGTGATCACCAGAGCAATGGGAAGACACCTTAGAAGCTACCCTCATGCCAGGTTCCCGGATCATGAGGACTTACTAAGACATCCTCTACTCGACGATCACCTTTCGAGGCAAGGCAACAGTGAGGCGTACCCTAGGGGTGGTGTGTGATTTGTGTGTCATGTTCATTTGCATTTATCTTGTTCATGTCAAAGTGATCTATGCGTTTGTTTTTATTTTTATTCATTCATTCTTGCATGCATTTATTAACAGTTAAAAAAAGTGCGGGAAATGTAAAGTTCCTAAGCTATTACAAAGACGCGGGTCCACATCGCCAAATTATATCCAGGACCCGATTTGACATAAAATAAAGAAATAAAGTAAAGTGCGAAAGATAAATATTTACACGGCTTTGGGAGAATTACATCAATATTTAAAAGAAGGAATAAATAAAATGTGCGAATTGAATTAAAATTGAAAACGAGGGCGTTGGACCCTTTTGAAGTTAAATTGAAATTAAAAATTAATTAATTATTTATTGAAATAAAAGAAGTGTTTTTTAGGTTTTTTTTGTATTTATGAAATAAGAAAATTAAAATTAAAATTAAAAGAAACCCTAATTCTAAGTTATTTTTAATTATTTGAGAAAAATGTTAAAGTTTAACTTAATTTACTAAAGAATTTATGTACATGTTTATTTACAAAATAAATTAGTAGTTAATAATAATAATAATGATGAGAAAATTATTTATTAAAAAAAATGATGAAAAAGTTAAAAATCCTAATTTCTACATATTTAATTTATTAAGAAAAATATTAAAATTTTGAAACCTAAATTAATCTAATTAATTGTTTAAAGTTTATTTACAAAAATAATAATAGTAAAATTAATATTAATAAAATAAACATTTTTTTGATTTTTCTGTATTTTATATTTATTATGAAAATTATTTTATGGAATTAAAAGAAAACAATTAAAAAACAATTAAAAGAATAAAAAGGAAAAACAAATAAAAATTAAAAATTGAGCAAACCATAGGGGGTGTCTGGCCCAATGGGAGGTTATTTGAAGTATTGACTCCTGAGTACCGTGGTCTGCATTCTTTGACCATTGGATTGAGTTTCATGCATAAGTTGTTCTACTTTGGCCATTTGGCTTTTGGCTTTTGGCTTTTGGCCATTTGTGTTCTGGCCTCAACGTTCCTTAATCTTCTCAGGACGTCTGTCTCGCCACGTATTGGTGTCATGTGTAAAATGTTCTGTTTTGGCCATTTGGCTTTTGGCTTTTGGCCATTTGGCTTTTGGCCTCAACGTTCCTTAATGAACCTGTATGAGATCTTGTCTAAATCTGCAACCTCATGAACACATTAAATAAAATCATAAAAATTCAAATAAAACCAACATATGAAGAAATTTAATGTTTAGGCACAATATGGCATGTATGAATGATTATACCCTTTTGATCATGGAGATCAAATCAACCTTACCCTTACTGGAAAAGTAGTGACATGAATGCTTTTATGCCATTTGGATCATGGAGATCAAGCCAGCCTTACCCTTACTGAAGAAGTAATAAGATGTTGGTTTGTAACTGAGATGGCTTGTTTGTAGTGAGAGAGGGATTTGTAATAAGGATTTCAAGGTTTTAGGGTTCTTGAAAGAGTTTGATATTCTGACAGTGTTGTGGCAAGGTTTTTTTTCTCTTTTCCTCCTTTTTTTCTCCTCTTTTTCCCTTTGTGTGAAAAGAAGGTGATTATATAATGAAAATTAGGGTAAAGCAAATGGGCTTTGAATGTGCAATTGGGCCTCCAATATTCACTTGAATTCGTCACTTTCCAGACTAAATCGCAGGGACTTAAGTGCATTTTTTGAAGTTGAAATGTGAAAACAAAATGTAGCCGACATCGAGAACTAACTCCTGTCCGAAAATCGACTCAATCGGATAAACGGTGAATTAGTTATGAATTTTTGAAGTTTCAGCTCAGACAAACTTATTTTGGGCTCCAGTGTCGACTCTGACACGTTCTTCAATAAAAAACTGGTATTGATCGGTGCATAATTTGGCCTCGACTTTTGAAGCAAAGTTGTAGATCTATGAGTCAGGGACCTTGTGTAAAAATATGAGCCCAATCCGATAAAAATTGACCGAGTTATGAATTTTCGAAGTTTCGGCCCAGATGAAATAATATTCAGCATTCAGGATTTTCAGCGTGTCACGCACTCTGAGCAAAAAACTAAGACCTTTTGAACACCGTTCGAACTCGATACCTCCTGTGAAAATGTAGCCAACTCAATTTTTGAAATTTTGGCGCCAAAACCAGCTCGATACGATGAAAATCGACCAAGTTATGATTTTCTGAACATGACGCAGATAAACTTTTGTCACAAATTTTCTGTACGAAAATACTTGATAAATCCACATTTTTGAAGACCTTATGATCGAAATTGGCTTCCAGCCGTGAGAGATGAAAACGTAGATAATGTCAAGACGGAATTTTGGCCACCAGAACGGGTTCAAAACGAGTCACGATCTTCAAGTTATGAATTTTTTAACGCGTAAAAACTGCACTTTCAGCACACTTTTTTCACCATATTTCTTCGAGAAAACTCACACATTCGGATACATTCTTTAAAGAATTGACTCTTGAGCCGAACCTGAATTTGAGAATATGTTATCAGAGATATCTTGGCGAAAGAACACCTGAATATGATGCGCCGGGTTGGACTTGTGAATTTTTCTTGAAATATTTTGAGAAATATGGGAGGGCAAATTTTGGGGTACAACAGTACCATTATCTGTAATGATTCTCTCTGGAACACCATACCAACAGATAAGATTTTGTTTGATGAATCGGGCCACAATGTTCTTGGTAACAGAAGCGAATGAAGCTGCCTCGACCCACTTCGTGAAGTAATCAATGGAAACCAAGATGAAGCGGTGTCCGTTAGAAGCTATAGGTTTGATCTCTCCAATCATGTCAATACCCCATATTGCAAACAGCCAAGGAGAAGTCAGGATGTTTAAAGGAACCAGAGGAACATGTACTTTGTCCACATATATCTGACACTTGTGACAGGTTCGTGAATGCTGATGACAATCTGCTTCCATGGTGGACCAATAGTACCCTGCTAGGAGGATCTTTTTAGCCATCGTGTGCCCACTAGAATGGGTGCCAAAGGTGCCTTCATGTAAATCAGCCATGATCTTGTCTGCCTCACTCTTGTCTTCGCACTGAAGCAAAGTAGAGTCGTAGTTGCGCTTATAGAGAACTCTGTTACTGAGGAAGAACTTAGCAGAGAATATTCTCAAGAATTTCTTGTCATTGACTAACTCTCCCTCCGGATACTCTTGGGCCTCGAGATATCTCTTAATTTCATGGAACCAAGGCTTGTCCACTACTTCTCCAGTATCAATCTCGTGACAGTAAGTTGGTTCGTCCATCCTCTCTATGGTGATCCGAGGAGCCTCATTATCCCACTTGACTTTGAACATGGATGACATAGTGGCTAGCGCATCCTCTAGTTGATTTTCCTCTCATGGAAAATGCTCAAAGGTAATTTCCTAAAAATGCGGGATTAATGTCAACACATGCTCTTTGTAAGGGATGAGATTAGGATGTTTCGTGTCCCATTCTCCTTTGATCTGACTGATGACTAAAGCTGAATCTCCAAATACACTTAAGGACTTGATTCCCAAATCTATGGCATCTTTGAGACCCATAATACACGCTTCACATTCTGCCATATTATTGGTACAGTTGAAACACAGTCTAGCAATGAAGGGAGTATGGCAGCCTTCAGGGGATATGATCATAGTGCATATGCCATTGTCGAGTGCGTTGGAAGCTCCATCAAAAACCAAGTTCCATCGGGATCCTTGTTCAGGTCCGTCATATGGTCTGAGTTCTTCACAATCATTTACCATCATAAAGTCTTCTTCTGGAAATTCAAAATTCATAGATTGATAGGCATCCACAGCCTAATGAGCCAGGTGATCAGCTGTTACACTTCCCTTTATTGCTTTTTGGGTAGTGTACTGAATGTCGTATTCAGTCAGGACCATCTGCCATCTTGCTATTCTTCCCGAGAGGGCGGGCTTTTCGAATATGTATTTAATTGGATCCATCTTGGATATCAATAAGGTAGTGTGAGTCAGCATATACTGTCTTAGCCAACGAGCATCCCATGCCAGAGCACATCAAGATTTCTGGGGCAGTGAATATCTGGTTTCACAGTTGGTAAACTTTTTGCTCAGGTAGTATATTGCATGCTCTTTTCGGCCAGACTCGTCATGCTACCCTAGCACACACCCCATCGAATTTTCTAAGACTGTTAGATACATGACCAGAGGTCTTACCTCAACTGGAGGCATAAAAATGGGAGGCTCTTGAAGGTACTCTTTGATCCTATCGAAGGCAGCCTGGCAGTCGTTGTTCCATTCCACCACTTGATCCTTCTTCAGTAATTTGAAGATCTCGTGGTGAATCATGTCATGAAATAAATCTACCATGGCATGCTGATAAGTTGCCCTGGCGTTCTTCAATCCAAAAGGCATGACCTTGTAACAGAAAGTTCCCCACTGTGTGATGAAGGTAGTTTTCTCCATGTCTTCAGGTGCCATCTTGATCTGGTTATAACCCGAGAAACCATCCATGAAAGAGAATACCTTACATTGAGCAGTGATGTCGACCAGAAAATCAATATGCAAAAGTAGGAAGTCATCTTTAGAGCTTGCCCTATTCAGCACATACATACATTGCCATCTTTCTTTGGTACCGGAACAACACTAGCAGCCCATTGAGGATATGACGACACTGCTAAGAAACCTGCATTCAATTGTTTCATAACCTCGGCCTTGATCTTTTCAGGATGCATGCGACGAACCTTCTATTTAATTGGAGAACAACCCTCTTTCATCGGCAAACAGTGAATCACAATATCAGTATCGAGCCCTGACATATCCTCGTATGACCAAGAAAATACATCAACATCGTCTTGCAACATTTGAATTAATATGTTATTGACACTGCTTTCTAAGTTGGTGCCAATCTTCACCTCTTTTCTGTCTGTCTCAGAACCCAAGTTTACCACCTTGATCGGCTCTTCATGCGGTTGGATAGCCTTTTCTTCTTGTATTAAGAGTCTGGAAAGTTCTCCAGGTATTTTACAATCTTCCTCACCTTCGTCCTCGACTTGGTATATTGGATTTTCAAAGTCATAAGAGGCAATAACAAAATCGTTATCAACAAGATCCAGAGTGGATAAGGATCTGCAATGTAGTGTGTGGATGTGTTTAAAAACACATAGCTATTCGAAAATGCAATAAAGTAAAAGAAAGACAGAGAGCGCAAAATTTGAATGCAAAATGTCCAATGTTTTCATTAAATGAAAATATGACATATGAAATGACAACCCTTAACAAATGAACCATTGTGCCCCAGGCAAGACACAAGGTTTAAAGTCATTGTTTTAAAAGAAATTACATAACCAAACTTCTTAAAGCGATAAAACAGAAATGGCTATTAATCCTGACTAAAGGAGACATAGATAATGTCTTCTGCTTTCCAATTGTCGAGTCAGTTGCCTCTGGTAGGGAAGATCCAG
The DNA here is from genome assembly GCA_948472305.1 of Vicia faba. Lineage (NCBI taxonomy): Eukaryota > Viridiplantae > Streptophyta > Magnoliopsida > Fabales > Fabaceae > Vicia > Vicia faba. The sequence continues at coordinate 1,703,356,858 of OX451737.1, read as the reverse complement.
TTGTCGAAGTCAAAATCACTGTCAACATCCTCTATAGAATTGACTCCTTTATTGCTCATACGAACCGAAGGTCTTCCAGCTCGAGTGTGACGAACAGCCCTTTGACCTTCTACAGTAAAGCCCAGACCAAACTTGTCATATTTGTAAGGGATGTCAGGAAGCTGACCCTAAATTTTGTAACCACCTTCTTCTATAGTAGATTTGGCATCTTTCAAAGAAGCCATCTTGTGCGGAACCCTGGTAGTCTTTGGAATGGAAGAAACATCTTCAACAACAGTAGGGGAAATCACTTCAAAAGCTTGGTAGGGAGTCTTGATGAATTCCCCGTCCATCTCCATGTATCGAAATGAATTCAGATGGCTGACCATGTGCTCCTCTTCTCCGCAGACAGTAACAATCTTCCATTTCACAGGATACTTTAATTTCTGGTGTAAGATGGAGGTAACAACGCCTGCCCCATGGATCCAGGGGCGTCCTAATAGACAAGAATAAGCTGGCCGGATGTCCATTACATAAAAGGTGGATTCAAAGATTTGTGAACCTACTTTGGTTGGGAGGTCCACTTCTTCATGTACCATTCTTTTTGATCCGTCAAAGGCTCGAACTATGATGTCACTAGGTTTCAGTACAACCCCTTTATAATCCAGTCTGTCAAGAGCGCCCTTTGGAAGAACATTCAGTGAAATATCAACTAACACATGAGCCAAAGTAGTACCCTTGCATTCAATGGAGACATACAGGGCCCTATTATGATTTCTCCCCTCCAGAGTCAGGTCAACATCGGAGAAGCTTTATCCATTTTCAGTCGTTAAACTAGCAACATAACTTCCAAATTGATCGGTAGAAATCTCTTGTGATACATGAGCAGTCTTTAAAAATTTCATTAAAGCTTGTGCATGGGCTTCGATACACAGTAGTAAAGACAACATGGAGATTTTAGACGGGGTTTGCCCTAGCTGTTCAACAATTTTGTAATCGCTTCTATGAATAATCTTCAAAACCTCTTCCATTTCTTGTCTAGCGGTGTCCTTGACTGTATCTTCTTTTAATACCTCCATCTGGGCATGCTCTATCATTGGCTCTTTACCCCGAGCCTTGGCAGTTGTCTTGGTAACTGTGACTTGAACAGGTGGAGAGATTTCCGAAGAGAAAATCCTTCCACTTCTAGTAATTTTGCTGGTACCCTCAATATTGTCAATGTTGGGATCACCCTCTTCATCATATTCATCAGACAACTCTTGTTTAATGTCATGATAATAGACGTCAGACCCATAATTCCATCGAATAGCCTTGTATGAGGAATATGGAATGGGCCCAGGTGTTATAATGATTAAAGGGGAAGCTTTTGGATTGGCAGTAATCCTTACAGGACCTTTGGAAGTGATCTTGAAAGGAGTACCAGATATGACAGACAAGTCTCGACACAAATTCTCAGCATACAAAACTTTTTCAATCAAAATTACATGTTCATCCATCAGGGGTTGAATGCCTCCCCTCAGTAACCCGCAACCATTGTGTTGAACTGCACAACAATAACATTCTTTAATACAACCCAAAAATAAATCGGCTTGTAACAAATTCTTCTTGACTGTTGAGAGAGGAGTAACCACATCACTTATGGAGGTAACATACAAAACATCTTCAATAGCACTTATGCCTTTGTCATGCTTCGGCATAGGAGAAGTAATCACATTCTGAGTCTCAAGAGGGTCAAACTCAATTTCCTTATTATCAATCATGTCTTGGATTTTGTTTTTCAAGGCCCAACAATTGTTGGTGTCGTGCCCAGGACTGCTTGAATGATAGGCACACCTCGTTTTTGGATTGTACTTCAGAGAAGATGTATTGGGATTAGGAGGAGTATCTCGGGGTGTTATGAGGTCAGCCTTTAACAAATGTTGCAATGGTTGAGCTAAAGGCATACTAATTCTGGTGAATTTCCTTCTCAGAGCGTCTGGCCTACGCTGGTTTCCTTGTTGTGATTGTTGAATAGGCGCTGGATTAGAGATCAACACCGCTCCCACAGATTGATGGCAGTCATTCTTACTACGACTTTTTTGGCCATAGACAACATTAGTTTCTTTTTTACCAACAAAGGGCTTTTTCACAACATTAGAAGTTGAAGCCATTGGAATCTTCTCGCTCTTGATACCACTTTAGACTCGTTCGCCAGTCAAAATCAACTCAGTAAACCCTGATGAAGAACTCCCAATCAGCAGATTAAAGAATGGACCCGTCAGAATGCCCGTGAACATATCCACCAATTCCCGGCCAGTCAAAGGAGGTTGCACCCTTCCAGCTAAGTCTCTCCACTTTTTGCATACTGTTGTACCCCAATTTTTACCCCTAAGATCTCTTTATCATACCATGTTATTTCAATCACAACAAGATCACATTAGGGCTTTTGGTTTTTCTCCCTATCTTTTGTTTTTCTCTTTTAGTAATCACCAAGCACCTTGACTTGTTTTCTTTTGTGATCATTAATATTTTGTCTTATTTTTTACTTTGAATTAATAAAATGCAATGTTGGTTTGTTTTTCTTGTTACTAATATAGGTAAAGACAATGAGGCTTAGCAAGTTGATCCATGGGTTCATGAGTTTATTTCCATGCCCTAGTCAATAAAGCTTGAGAAGTTCAAACCTCACCATTGGATTTGATTTGGAAGAAATGGAATGGCAAGGTTATTTTGGTTCACCATATTTCAAGGTTCTCAAACTTGATTCAAAAGTACAAGGGGTTAATTGAAGAAGTTGTCATGTTTGTACAAATCTTTGTTCCCATTGGTCACAAGTGCATGTTTCTCTCAATTATCAAGATATGGAAGTTGTTTTGGTGGCTATGAATTCTCATTTTCATCCTCAACAAGGCAATTGTGTTGGTACAAGAAGTTTGTTCAAAGTTTTCAAAGTTCCTCAAAGCATTTTCTTGATATAGGAGCTAGGGTTTTGAACTTCAAAGAAGCATATCTTGCTCATATTTTGATATTTTTGAGTGATTACAAAGACATCCTTCTCTTCAAAGGATTATGAACAAATCACTTCAAAATTTTCAAGGAGTTTTCATGTGGAAGAAGCTTGAAGATGAAGAAAGATTACAAGTCCTCCAGATGAACCCCCAATTTCTCATGTGTGACTTCAAATGATCATAACTTGGTCAATTTTAATCACCTTGAGCCCACTCTTTTTCCATAATTATCTTGAAGATGTGAACTTTATGCCTTCTTTTATGTGCAAAGTTAGAAAATGGATATAAGATGCCTTAAGGATACAAAAGATTATAGGTCATTTCATGATTTTTTGCCAACTTCCACCAATCATAACTCTCTCAATTTTTGGATATTTTGAATGGTTCAAGTTTCAAAATGTCATTCAAAGGGTCTATTTCATGCCATCTTGTTTTGGTAAAGAGCAAATTCCAAGTGGAAGGCCATATTTGGATGCAAAACATTATAGGTCACTTTTGAAGAAAAATTTGAAATATTTCTAAGTTTGGAAAGTCAACCCTTTTTCTCCAACTTTGACTCAATGAAACGTCTTGCTCAAACACCCATTTGATCTCATTCCTTTCACATTGAAAAGCTTGTGACTTCATCTTTCAAATTCTTCAAGAATCACATCATAAGGTGCCCTATATTGTTGGCACCATGGTCATGAAAGTGGCATCATGAAATGGAAATTCCAAGTTCAGTTAGATTTGAAAATTAGTTTAAATCCAATTACAATCTTGTTTAAGGATCAATTTCATGTCTAATCATGTTTAGGAACTTGCCATAATAAGAAACGACCCTTAAACCATCTAATTTGCTGCATTTTGAGCCATGTGAAGTCATACTTTTCACATTTAGCAGGTCCACACGATTTCACTCATTTTTCCTCTAATTCACACTCTTGAGCCTTGCATCATAATCACCTATAAATAAGGATCATCTCTCACTCTTTTTTTCAAGATTTTGATAGCCAATTGACCCATGTTCAGATCCCACACGAACTCTGAATTTGAAATTCTGATTTCTTACATTCTCACCTTAAAACACCAAAGGCTCCATTCAGTTAGCTTCATTGAACTTCTCTAAAGCTAACCATACATTTACTTTCAAGAATTGTGACCGATATTGATATGTGGAAGTTCAGTTTCAGAGAAATTTCTCACTACTTCGTTCAGGTAGATTTCTTGGCCAAATTGATTCAAATAAAAGACTAACCCACTCCTTGTGTTCTTCTGATCCTCGTGCTCTTTATAGTTTGAAATTTCATTGAGAATTGAGCAAGATATCCCAGATTTTCGTGCTGGTTATTTTTTTAGGTTTTTTTCAAACACAGACTTGCATAATTTATATAAATTTGGCACGATGGTACCATTAGAATTGTCTTGGAGAGACGAATCTAATGGTACCGGTCTGGTTTGCTAATTTTACAGTTTGGAAAATTCAACTTGGGGATGGCTAGAGGTTTAAGACGATGACATGTCCGTCTTCAACCAATGACATTAAGTCACATTATTTTTTTGAAATGGATACACTATGCTTGCTGTGATACGGTGGGAGAGAACTGACTGTTTTGGAATGCTGGTTCGCGTTTTGCGTTTGTTTTTGCAAAATGTCGCGGTAAGCAAGAGTCGCCACCGTCTTTTATTTTATCCAACAAGGAAAGGAAAAAAGCACAGAAAAATTCTTTTTTCGAGATATTTCTCGGGTCCGGGGGGTAGATTATAGAAGAGAAGGTGTTAGCACCCTTTCTATCCGTGGTTATCCACGGGCTCTTAGGTACTTGCTCAAAGTGTTTTCAAAATTTGCTTTTCTTTGTGTTTGTGGGTTTGAAAGAAGTTTTTTGTTTGAAAGGTGTAAGTGCGAAAAGTTTTTATTTTGTTTTGAAGAGAGCAAGTACTTAAGAACCATCTACCTACTCGAAAAAGGAATCAATCTGTGTTAATGTCCTTTAGACAATGCTATCCCACTATTGATGAGTAGGTAGCATCGTTGTTGGAGTTTTAAGGGTCAATTCGATTAAGGGACGTGTGGTCACTAAAGCAATGTTAGAATGCCTTAGCGGTAACCCTAATGTCTTAGATCATTTTTCCGAGGCAATCGTTTTGAGGCAACTATGATCTTTGGACAAGAGGCCGACCTCTAAAACTTCCTATACTCAATGACAACGTTCGAATACAACCAAGTGAGGTGTACCCTAAGAGTGCGCATGTGCGAGTGTGTTATTTTCAGTTAATTTGTCTTTGTACATGTCAATGGTTATCTATGTTAATTTTAGGTTTAAACATTTGATCTTGTCATGCATTCCCTATTATCAAACATCTAACAGTTTATAAGTTGCGGGAATTAAATTGCGAAAATTAAACTAACTATTACAAGGCGTCGGGTATTTATATCGCCAAAAGCAACCCTTGAAATTAAAATGCGGAAAATAAATAAAGCGATAAAATAATTAAAGTCCTAATTATCTATTACATTCCGGGAAACAGATACAATATTGAAACAAAATAGATCGCATGCGAGAAAATTAAATTGGGCGAGTTCTAGGATTTTGACCCCTTTTATTAGTAAAGAAAAAGATTTTTTGGTGTATTTTTGAATTAAAAGAAAATAAATTAAGTTATTCATTAAATTAATAAATAAATTAATTAATTAATAAAAAGATATTTTTTAGATTTTTGATATAAAAATAAATTAATCAAAGTTATTAAAACCTAATTATCTAAATTAATTTTAATTATTACAAAAAAGGATTAAAGTTATCTCCTAATTAAACTAAATCAATTAAATTAATATTTATTTACAAAAATAAAATGCTAAAAATTAATTTTAACAATGAAAATATTTTTGGTTTTTTATTTTATGAAAAAAAATTTTAATTGGTTAATTAAAAATAATAACAATAAATAAATAAATAAAAGAAATAAAATGAAAATAGAGAAGGTTAGGAGGTTATGGGCCTGATTAGGGGGTCTTGATAGCAATTTTGGTGGCCCAATACAAGCAGGCCTGGTTGACTTCTGGACTCCCATATGCATTGGTTTACTAGGGCGTATGGTGTACGTTCAATCTGGACCACCAGATCTGGCCTGGGGCCATCTGGCAAGCATTGGAATGAGGGAGTATCATGTACTGCGCGCTTGGAAAGACATTGGATAATCTGTAGAAAAAACATAGCAAATACATGGGGGACCTGGGATTCGAACCCAGGTCCTGTTGGACTTTGCACTAACACCTTCGCCACTGAACCAACGCCTTTTAATTGTTAGTGTAACCGACAAAGAATATTATATGGGAAAAAACAATAATATGCCAGAAATACAAAAACACACGCAAAGTTTTAAACCAGCCAACCAGGGAGAGCCACGTCTTCATCTTCCTCGCCCAGCCCTGGTTATTTACCTTCAGATTCATATTCGCAGCTGAATCCGTAGGCCATTCCAAAAATCTATTCTAGGCCATTAAAACCAGCCCCAAGACCATGGTCGTGCTCGTCTGGGCATCCTGAGCACGTCTATGTCCATTATTTGCACTGATTTGGCCTGAAAACGAAACGCCCAAAAAAACAATCCAAGAACCCTAGATTCGGCTAGGGGGTTATAGACCATATAAATACAATTGGCTAATGCAGAAATCTTGCAAATTGAACAAGGATCATGAAAATGCAAAGATTTTGTCAAAAAAATGCAAGAACATGGAGTTGCAATTTCGAATACAGGGCGGTTTTTTGAGAGAATTACAGCGCGATTGAGAGGGTATGAGGGCTTGCTTTTGATTGCTTATGACTCAGTGATTGCCCAACAATGGAGTGGTGTTGAGATTTTGTATTAAAACTGCCTCTAAGCCCGATTTCATATTCACACTTTTTTCAAGTTTTCTCAAGTTTGGTTTTTGTGTTCTTGCAGCCTCCAACCCCCCAAACTCGTGCCTTTGCATTGTATATGTAACAAGGAGTGCATTAGGTCAACAATTTTGGACTGAATCCTTGTGCATTATGGCTTGGAGATTTGATTTGATCCTCCATTGAAAACTTGCTTATTTTGTCCAAAATCCAATCTTTTTTCACATGGAATGGCTGATACGAGTTTGATCCACTTTATGATGATGATTAGGTCCTGAAATAGCCAAAAGGAGATCCAATAATCAACGTTTGGATTTTATATGAGTTAAATTGATTTAAAATGCAATAATTCATTAAAAAATCAAATTAAATAATAAAATTGATAAATGGTCATGAGGCCGAAGCTAGGACACGTGTGGAGTGTGACAAGATCAAATCAAGTGGAAAAGAATGAGCCCATTTGACAAAATTTGAAGTTTTGGGGATAGTTGACTTTTGGCAATTTTGAAAAAATTCTCAACTTCAACAATGCATAACTTCTTCAATTTTGAACTTTTGGAAGTGTTCTTGAACTTTTTAGAAAGCTTGAGATGTCCTTTAACCAACACTTTTGGTATCATCTCATTTCTATATTCCATGCTCAAGTTATAAGCTTTGGCAAAAAGGTGTTTTTGTTGACTTTCAAAAATGACCTATAATGTCCAAATTTGTAACTTTTTGTGAGTGCAATTATTGATCTTTGGGTATGAAGATGGATTATAGGAAATTTCAGCCTCTTCAATATGAGCTTTGGATGGGTCATTTATCATAAAGTATGAGAAAGTTATGCTTGGTCAAAGTTGAGTTGACTTTTCCTGCAAAACCCTAATTTAGCAACTTTTGAGTCTTGATGAATTTTGAGCAATCCTTGATGAATCATGATCAAACCTTGATCAAATGATAAAATAACCTTCAAAATGAGAATGTTGACAAAAAATCTTGAAGTTTGACTATTTGTAGGTCACAGTTGACTTTTGCCCTAGCACAGTCGATTTTTGGGCCCTTTGAGCAATTGACTGACCAAACTTCCTCTGCAAGGCTTGAAATTTGACATGGATGAACTTGAGAACATATTAGGACATTGGAGAGAACTTGAGGTCATTTGGATGCAAGGACCTTGATGCAACATAAAACCCTAATTAGAGATTGACTGCCTTAGGAGAGGATTTGACTGTCCAACTCTTGAGCAATCTTGAGCCACTTGGAGATTATTCTTGCAATGTCTTGGGAAATATAAGAGGGGAAATTTTTGGGTACAACAGGTTCCCCTATTCAATTTTCTTAAACCTGAGGATATAGATTGGCTTTCGGGCCTTTCGTGATCCGAAGGTGGAAGATGATTGAACACTAGAGTGCCCAAAAATTTGCACTCGCATGAAGTGGTATCAGCCTGGTGATGTCGGGAATGGGATTACAGATGCCATTTGGAGATTGTTGATAGGTGGTCTGAACTTTGACTGGAATACGAATCAGGGAGATCTTATCGTCGATCTGACTGAACCAGAGGAGGTCTGGGATTAACTTTGACTGGATCGACATCAGAAAAATCTTTAGGAATCGATTTAATTGGACCAGACAAGGTCTTGGAATAACTTTAACTGGAATATGATTCAAGGAGATCTTATCAGCGATCTGAATGAACCAGAGGAGGTCTTGGATTAACTTTGACTGGATCGGCATCAGAAAAATCTTTAGGAATCGATTTAACTGGACCAGGCGAAAGTCTTGGAATAACTTCAACTGGAATACGAATCAGGGAGATCTTATCGGTGATCTAACTAAACCAGAAGAGGTCTTGGATTAACTTTGACTGGATCGGCATCAGAAAAATCTTTAGGAATCGATTTAACTGGACCAGACAAGGTCTTGGAATAACTTCAACTGGAATACGAATCAGGGAGATCTTATCGGCGATCTGACTGAACCAGGGGAGGTCTTGGATTAACTTTGACTGGATCGGCATCAGGAAAATCTTTAGGAATCGATTTAACTGGACCAGACAAGGTCTTGGAATAAATTCAACTGGAATACGAATCACGGAGATCTTATCGGTGATCTGACTGAACCAGAGGAGGTCTTGGATTAACTTTGACTGGATCGGCATCAGAAAAATCTTTAGGAATCGATTTAACTGGACCAGACAAGGTCTTGGGTTAACTTTGAATGGATCGGCATCATAAAAATCTTTAGTAATCGATTTAACTGGACCAGACAATATCTTGGAATAACTTCAACTGGAATACGAATCAGGGAGATCTTAGGGTCGATCTGACTGAACCAGAGGAGGTCTTGGATTACCTTTGACTGGATCGGCATCAGAAAAATCTTTAGGAATCGATTTAATTGGACCATACAAGGTCTTGGAATAACTTTGACTGGATCGGCATTAGAAAAATCTTTAGGAATCGATTTAACAGGACCAGACAAGTTCTTGGAATAACTTCAACTTGAATACGAATCAGAGAGATCTTATCGGCGATCTGACTGAACCAGAGGAGGTCTTGGATTAACTTTGACTGGATCGGCATCAGAAAAATCTTTAGGAATAGATTTAACTGGACCAGACAAGGTCTTGGAATAACTTCAACTGGAATACGAATCAGGGAGATCTTATCGGCGATCTAACTGAACCAGAGGAGGTCTTTGAATAACTTTGACTGGATCGAAATCAGAAAAATCTTTAGGAATCGATTTAACTGGACCAGACAAGAGTCTTGGATTAACTTTGACTGGATCGGCATCAGAAAAATCTTTAGGTATCGATTTAACTAGACCAGACAAGGTCTTGGAATAACTTTGACTGGATCAGCATCAGAAAAATATTTAGGAATCTATTTAACTGGACCAGACAAGGTCTTTGACATAGCTGAGAACTTAACTGCATCTTTCTTGAAAGGTAGAGGTCAGTCATATGCAATGCATGATATGGATTAAGCAATGATGTTCTCAAAATAAATGAGATTGTGTGGTATGACGCGTATATGCATGTATTATGATGTATGGAAATGTAATGTTTCTAGCTGGGGAAAATAAATCCCGGATAGCTGCTGGAGAATAGAGTTAAATGCTTTGTTTCCGCTGGGGATGACGAACGAAGAAGATTGTGAGAATAAACCTACAGGAGAAGAGAACTCCGTTGGGGAATAAACTGATGAGGAGATTACTCTGTGGGGGTATAGACGCTCTGCTAAGGACTCCACTGATAAACTCTACTGGGGATAGATTACCATTGCTGGTGATACTGAATCTCTTGAGGATTGAATTCCTGTTTGTGAAAGGCAAGAACTCCGCTGGGGATGGATTACCGTTGCTGGTGATACTGAATCTCTTGAGGATTGAATTCCTGTTTGTGAAAGGAAAGAACTTCACTGGGGATGATCTTTCAGTTACGACCTGCTGGGGATAACCATGTTGGACTCTTGGTGGGGGTAACCCTTTGAACTTGGCTGGGGATATTTATTTTTGTACTCCGCTGGGGATGGACTTCCAGGGTCTACTGGGGATAAGGCTTCGACTCCGTTGGGGAAGCTTTTTCAGACCGTGCTGGGGAAATATTAACTCCACTGTGGGGTATCCTGTAATCTGCCGGGGAGCATTCTTATACTCCGCTAGGGAATATTAAGACTGTCGGGGATATCGAGCCTTTTTAGTGCTGATGGTAGATAACCTCTGCTTAGGGGGAGCATTGCTGATTCGTTCATAGTTGCAAGTCTCAGCTGGGGAGAGCTATCATTATTGTCTTACTCTGCGAGGAGTGAAGGTATCTTAGCCATATTCTTCAGCCGAATTTACCTTTTGTACCTGGTGGATAGAGCGACTGTACAGTTCAGACAATTCTTATTGCCCCTGTTTCTAATATCACCCGTAATCGTCTTTTGTTTCGCATGTAAATATTCATGACCAGAAATTAATGTCAAATGCATATATCAAAAATGAACATTGGACGTTCTTTGCAAAACAAAACAGATAAAGAAGAACAGTTTGAAATTTCTTTGACAATGAATTGTATTGATTTTGATGTTTGGCTTGTAAATAGACGTTTTTGTACAAGAGGATGACGTCCTAGTAAGAGAACGCCGCCGAACAAATAGAATTTATACAATTTGTGAAAAGAAAACAAAACAGATATGTGAATAATCCCACTGGGTTCCAACTCTGCTATTGCCTTTATGTCCTCGAGCATCTCATCGCTTTGTTGTTGGTTGAAGGTAGATCAGATTGATTAGTGTCGTCCGAGCTTGATAGTCGATACTGGGGTAAAGATGCAAGGTGATCCAATGAGACATAATCATACGCTTTGATCCCTAATTTTTTTCCTGGACCGCCCTTTCGGGTTTTCAGTCCACCGGGATACCCTTTTTTGCCCAAGCCTCCTTTTCAGGTTTTCGACTTGCCGGGTGTACAGTTTTTTTCATTTTCATCCCTTATTTTTGCTCGAACCCTTTTGGTTCGTCGGGAAGCCATTATTTTTGCCTAGGCCAGTCAACCTAGCGGGTCTTTGATTATGCGTAGTATATTTTCACTATGTATGCATTAACGGGGTGAGGAAGGTCATCACCATCCATGGTGGTTAGAATCATAGCTCCTCTTGAGAAAATGTTCTTAACCACAAATGGCCCTTCGTAAGTAGGGGTCCATTTGCCCCTAGGATTACCTTGAGGTAGAATAATGCACTTGATTACCAGATCCCCAACTTGATACTCTTGTCGTCTAACTTTCTTGTTAAATGCCTTGATCATCCGTTTTTGATATGTCTGACCATGACAAATAGCAGTAAGTCTCTTTTCGTCAATTAGGTTTAGATGATCAAGCTGGGTCTGAATCCAGTCATCTTCGCTTAAACCTTCATCCTTCATGATTCGGAGAGAGGGTATCTGAACTTCAATGGGCAAGACTGCCTCCATACCATATACCAAGGAATAGGGTGTTGCCCCTGTTGACGTCCGCGCTGAGGTACGGTACCCATGGAGAGAAAACGGTAACATCTCGTGCCAGTCTTTGTATGTCATTGTCATCTTCTTCACAATCTTCTTAATGTTATTATTAGTCGCTTCAACATCCCCATTCATCTTCGGCCAGTAGGGAGAAGAGTTATGGTGCTGTATCTTGAATTGCTCGGAGAGCTCGGTGATCATCTTGTTGTTGAGATTGGTACCATTGTCCGTAATGATCCTCCCTGGTACACCATATCGACAGATCAGATTGTGCCGAATGAACCGTGCCACGACGTTCTTGGTTACGGTAGCAAAGGAAGCTGCTTCAACCCACTTTGTAAAGTAATCAATTGCTACTAGGATGAAACGATGCCCGTTGGATGTCGTAGGTATGATCTCTCCGATCATATCAATGCCCCACATTGCAAAAGGCCAAGGTGCCGTCAAGACGTTCAGAGGAACTGGAGGTATGTGCACCTTATCAGCATAGACTTGGCACTTGTGACATGTCCGAGAATGCTGATAACAGTCGGCTTCCATTGTGGACCAATAATATCCTGCCCGTAGGATCTTCTTTGCCATGGTGTGTCCACTGGAATGAGTTCTGAAAGTACCTTCATATAATTCTTCCATGATCCTTTCTGCTTCGTCCTTATCCATACATCGCAGTAAGGTTGAATCATGGTTCCGCTTATAAAGAATACCATTGCTGATGAAGAACTTCGCCGCGAACCTCCTCAAAAACTTCTTGTCATTAATAGATGCACCCTCGGGGTATTCTTGAGCTTCCAGATACCTCCTCACCTCATGATACCAGGGTTTGTCTGCTACCTCTTCAGTCTCAATGTCATAGCAATATGCTGGTTTGTCCAGTTTTTCAATGATGATCCAGCTTCGTTGTCCCAATTGACCTTGAACATAGAAGACATCGTAGCCAGCGCGTCTGCCAACTGATTCTCCTCTCTAGGGAAGTGTTCAAAGGTTATCTCCTTGAAATGGGGAAGCAACGTCAATACATACTCCTTATAAGGAATAAGATTTGGGTGTTTCATATCCCACTCGCCTTTGATCTGACTGATCACGAGAGCAGAATCTCCGAAGACACTTAGAAACTTAATCCTTAGGTAAATTGCTGCTCGAAGACCCATGATGCATGCTTTATACTCCTCCATGTTGTTGGTGCAGTTGAAACATAGTCGGGCGGTAAACGGAGTATGAGAGCCTTTAGGAGATATGACCATGGCGCCAATGCCATTACCCAAAGTGTTCGAAGCTACATCAAAGTACATAGACCATCGGGATCCTTCCTCAGGTCCTTCATCCGGTCCAGGTGTCTCATAATCAGTCACTATCATGATATTCTCGTTTGAGAATTCAAAGTTCATGGACTGGTAATCATCCACTGCCTGATGTGCCAAATGGTCTGCCAACACACTTCCCTTAATTGCCTTTTGGGTCATATATTGGATGTCATACTCAGTCAAGATCATCTGCCATCTTGCTATTATTCCGGACAAGGCTGGCTTCTCGAAGATATACTTGATTAGATCCATCTTTGATATCAATAGAGTAGTGTGAGTCAACATATACTGTCTCAGCCGGTGAGCAACCCATGCCAAAGCGCAACAAGTTTTCTCGAGCAACGAGTATCGGGTCTCGCAGTCGGTAAACTTTTTGCTAAGGTAATAGATAGCATGCTCTTTTCGGCCAGACTCGTCATGCTGCCCCAGCACACACCCCATTGAGTTATCGAGTACTGTCAAATATAAGATCAAAGGTCTCCCTTCAACTGGAGGCATCAGAATGGGTGGCTCTTGGAGATACTCTTTAATCCTTTCGAAAGCGGCTTGGCATTCATCATTCCAACATACCACTTGATCTTTCTTCAGTAACTTGAAGATTGGTTCACAAGTAGCGGTCAGGTGTGAGATGAATCGGGCAATGTAATTCAGACATCCCAGAAAGCCTCTGACTTCTTTCTCTGTTCTGGGAGCTGGCATCTCCTGTATGGCTTTCACCTTTGCAGGGTCCACTTGAATACCTTTGTCGCTTACGACGAAACCCAGCAGTTTACCAGATCTTACCCCGAAGGTGCACTTGTTCGGGTTTAACCTTAGCTTGTACAACTTCAGCCTGTCAAATAGCTTCTGCAGATGGTCAAGGTGTTCTTCCTCAGTCTGGGACCTTGCAATCATATCGTCGACGTATACTTCAATCTCATGATGGATCATGTCATGAAATAAAGCAACCATGGCACGCTGATATGTTGCCCCAGCGTTCTTCAGTCCGAAAGGCATGACCTTGTAGCAAAAAGTACCCCACTGAGTAACAAAGGTTATCTTCTCCATGTCTTCGGGAGCCATCTTAATCTGATTATAACCGGAGAAACCATCCATAAAGGAGAAGACTTTATGATGAGCGGTGTTGTCAACCAGAACGTTGATATGAGGCAGAGGGAAATCATCCTTGGGGCTTGCCCTGTTCAAATCCCTATAGTCAACACACATTCGAACCTTACCATCCTTCTTAGGCACATGAACCACATTGGCAACCCACTGAGGGTAAGAAGTAACTGCTAGAAAACCGGCGTCAAACTGTTTCATAACTTCAGCCTTGATTTTCTCAGACATCTTTGGGCGCATTCGGCGGACCTTCTATTTTACTGGAGGACAGTCTTCCTTGGTAGGTAGGCGATGAACCACAATATCAGTATCCAACCCAGGCATATCTTCATAAGACCAGGCAAAGATCTCAACGTAGTCACGCAGCATCTGAATCAACCGTTGCTTCACACTAGGCTCCAGATTCGCCCCGATCTTGACCTCTTTCTTGTCCTCTTCTATACCCAGATTTACTGATTCCACCGGCTCTTCGTGCGGTTGAATAACCCTCTCTTCCTGAAGTAGATGTCTAGCAAGTTCACCAGGAACTTTGCAATCATCTTCACCTTCGTCTTTGGCTAAGTTGATCGGATTTTCGAAGTCATAATTGGCAGTAGCAGAGTCGTTACCAGTAGGATCCAGAGTGGATGTGGACCTGTATATGTGAGTGTGTGTAAAATAGCTGTTTTGCAATATATAATAAAGAAAAACAAGGAGCGCAAGATTTGAAATGCAAGAAACGTCCAATGCTTTTATTAATGATATATGAAAATGACACACATAAAGCCCTCACAAATGAAACCACAGTGCCCCGGGTAAGACATCGGGCCATAAAGTTTAAAACATTGTATGTTACATATTCAAAACAAAAAGTTTCATTACTAGGTGATAACAGAAACTGGCATAGAATCCTTCGCTGTCCAGTTGCTTAATCCACCATCGGTAGTAGGATAGATCCAACTGTCAATGTCAAACTCTTCATCATCGTCATCCCCAATAGCATTCACCCCTGCATCTTGTTTAGGTTTTTCTGGTGCTCCGAACTCAATTTCCTTCGCATCGATCAAGTATTGTACCTTGTTCTTCAAAACCCAATAATCATCCGTATCATGCCCCGGGCTATCAGAGTGAAAAGCACAGCGGGCATTAGGGTTGTACTTTGATGATGTTGTATTTGGATTCTTCAGGGCTTCCCTTGGAATCACTAGGTTAGTTTTCAGTAACTGCGGCAGAATCTAAGACAAAGTCATGCTGAGACAGGTGAATTGCCTTCGAGGTCTCTCGTCCTTTGACTGATTATTGTGCTGAGGAGCACCAGCAGGTCTTGAAATAACAACCGCATTAACATCTTGGAGGTGTTCAGGTCTACTCTGGCTTTTCGAACTGTAGACAGCGCTGGACTCTTTCTTAAAAGGCTTCTTCTCGGTGCTTGATGAGGCACCCTTCTGTATCTTACCAGCCTTAATACCAGCCTCAATCCTCTCACCGGTCATAATTAGCTCTGTAAACCCAAACGAAGAGCTTCCAATCAGATGGTTGAAAAATGGACCAGACAAGGTCCCCAGAAACATGTCCACAAGCTCCTGATCAGCTAAGGGTGGTTGCACTCTTCCGGCGAGGTCTCTCCACTTCTGAGCATAATCTTTGAATCCTTCACCCGTTCCCATTGACATACCCTGGAGTTGGGTACGCGTGGGAGCGAGGTCGGAGTTGTACTGGTACTGCCTGCAGAAAGCAGTAGCCAAATCTTCCCAACTGCGGATACTGGCTCCTTCTAACTGATAAAACCATTCAAGCTGAGTCCCTGAGAGATTGTCTTGAAAGAAGTGGATCCATAGGTTCTTATCAGCAGTGTACGACGGAATATTCCTTACATATGACCAGAGGTGCAGCTTCGGATAAGAAACTCCGTCATACTTAGCAAAGGCTGGAGCCTTGAACTTGTGGGGAATTACCACCCCAGATGATAGACCCAGATCACCAAAGTCCAGACCAGGCACTTTCTGAACTTCCATCACACTCAACTGGTCTTCCAGTTTCTTGTATCTGTCCTCAGCAGAAGGATACTGGTCTTCGTCGAAGTCCGTCTCGTTGTCGGAGACCACAGGGCTAGGAGCCCTCCTTTATTCTTGACTATCTTTCCCTCCAGATGAGGTGGTCAAATCAACTTTATCCCGTAGCCTGTTTCCAAACTGGTGACCTGTGTTAAACAGGATTGTCCTATTCTTCTTCTTCTTCTTCTCTTTCAGAATCAGGGTCTTCAGATCTTGCTGACCCTTAGCTAGATTCATGAATAACTCTTGGAATTGGGCATTTTGAGCCTGTAGGGCCTTGATTGCTTGCTCGGTTGATGGTTCAGCAGACATAATGAGTGCTGAAATAAACAGCGAAGAAGATAAGAGACCTATAATGGGTACCTGTTATGAAGTGCATGGGATGAAATGCGTATGACATGATTTCAAAGACAATCGGGAGATTCAAATTCGTAAACAAGAAATGAAACACACTTTTATTAGATAAACTTTGAAATTCAAATTGTTCAACAAATTGCCCTTAAGGCGTTACAAGAAAGGAGATACTGAAAAGTAAATAAAAACTGGAAAAGAAATAATCAAAGGACAATCAGTGCTCCCATGGTCTCTTCTTGTCGGTACGGACATAGTCATTGAGAATCCGCTCGTTCTCCAACTGCCTAGTCAACCTCTGGATCTTCTGTTCTTGCTCGTTAAACATTTCTCGGTAAGCATCCCGCTCTTCTCTCAGCTGCATCCAAGACCTTTTCAGTGCCCCAATGTCAGTGGGCATATAAGGATGGAGGATGGTAGGAAGAACCCCGTCTTCGTTGGAAACTTCAACAATGATAGGCCGAACGACTTCATACGGCATACCCAGCTTCTGGGCACGGATACAGACCCATCTGAGATATGGCTCCATTGGAAGGGAAGTCTTTGGACCCAGCTCATGTGGATCAGATCTGTGAACTCTATCCCAAGCCCTTATGAATCTGCAGCATTGCTCGTCGTTATCCCCTTGAAAATCAAAGATGATACTATGCATTAGCAGCTCATGAGGTCCTTCTCTTCTGGCTCTCCCGAACTGACGTAAGGCCAAGCATGGATTATAAGAAATTCCTCCATGGGTTCCTATCAGTGGAACATTGGGGTATTCCCCACAGAGATCAATAATAGCCACCTCGTCCATACCTTTAAGAGTCCAAATGATGTCATTATGCGAGAGAGACATAACCCTATAGGCCCAACCCATGCCTTCTTTGTTTTTCAGCACTGATTTAGGGAGGTGCGAAGTAAACCACCTCGCCAATAACGGAGCACAACACATCAAGGTCCCTCTCTTTCGGGCAGTACGAGCATAAAGCTGATGAAGAATATCACCCAAGAGAGTGGGTACAGGATTACGAGAGATGAAGATTTTTACCGCATTCATGTCAACAAAGGAGTCAGAGTTCGGAAACAATACCAAGCCATATATCAGAAGTTCCAGAATATCCTCGAATGCCTTCAAGTCTAGACTATCCCATAAGTAATTAGCCTTACCAACCAAGAACTTAGTCAGAAAGCCCTTTGCTCCACTTCTAGTCTCCCAATTAGCCATTACCTCATCTTTAGTCATATGAAGGGCTGCAGCAATCTCTTCGGGCCTAAGGATCTTCTCCCAACCAGTAAACGGGGTCTGCTCCAGAATAGAGATACCGAGCAGCTCAGAGAACTCTTCTAAGGTGGGAACCAACTGGTAGTCTTGAAAAGTAAAGCAATGGTACAGTGAATCATAGAATTGGACCAAAACACTCATCATCTACTCGTCCAATTTGGAAGTGACCAAACTGAGAAGGTAACCATGTCTTCTAAGGAAGGAGGTATTATCAGGCATCTTTGCAATCAAATCCTTAAGCACAGTGGGAACCTGGACAAAGTTGATCCGGATGGTATTCCTACGCATGGGCATCATGACCTATAAAACAGAACAAAGATGAATCCCTCCTGTCTTTGAAATAGGTTAGTCTAATGCAAGATGTATGCAATGTTATGATGTCATGATGTCATGATAGAAAGCACATCACAAGTATCCACAAATAGCAAACATGGTAAAGGCACACAAGTAACACAGAGAGCCCTTAGATTTCAGGCTGGCAAGGAGCTTAGGTACTACCCTCTTTCAGTTCAGTTGGTTCAAACCTGTCCTAAAAATAATAATCGGGTTCTAGAGGATCTCAATATCACTGACTACCCTTGATCGGTCATAATTCCAGTTTAGCAACCTTTTCTTGTGGTCGGAATCATCGCGAGAGTTTAGTCTCAATGAGTGTAGCATACTGCTACTGTTCTATGGCCAAGTTGGTCAATTTAAAGGTTCTAAGGTCAGTTGGTGCTTAATGACCCCTTAGATGACCCATATTCTCCTCGTTCCAACACAAGGGATATCGGTACAATCTAAAGTGCCACACCAACGTAGTTACTGCTTCAACCGTATCGGTCTACGCCGTACAGTTCCCTCACAGTTTATTGCTACTTACCTAAAGGGTACCCCCAGATCCGGGTTAGGATCTATAGAAACTCCGATACAAGCCCACAAATATAAATCATACAAAGCAAGCAATTGAAAACACAATGATATAATCCTAAGGTACACCCCACTTATATTTCCCCAGCAGAGTCTCCAGTTCTATGATACAGTGGGAGAGAACTGACTGTTTTCGAATGCTAGTTCGTGTTTTGCGTTTGTTTTCACAAAATGTCGCGGTAAGCAAGAGTCGCCACCGTCTTTTATTTTATCCAACAAGGAAAGGCAAAAAGCATAGAAAAATTCCTTTTTCGAGATGTTTCTCGGGTCTAGGGGGTAGATTATAGAAATGGAAGGTGTTAGCACCCTTTCTATCCGTGGTTATCCACGGGCTCTTAGGTACTTGCTCAAAGTGTTTTCAAAATTTTCTTTTCTTTGTGTTTGTGGGTTTGAAAGAAGTTTTTTGTTTGAAAGGTGTAAGTGCGAAAAGTTTTTATTTTGTTTTGAAGAGAGCAAGTACTTAAGAACCATCTACCTACTCGAAAAAGGAATCAATCTGTGCTAATGTCCTTTAGACAATGCTATCCCACTATTGATGAATAGGTAGCATCGTCGTTGGAGTTTTAAGGGTCAATTCAATTAAGGGACGTGTGATCACTAAAGCAATGTTAGAATGCCTTAGCAGTAACCCTAATATCTTAGATCATTTTTCCGAGGCAACCATTTCGAGGCAACTATGATCTTTGGACAAGAGGGCGACCTCTAAAACTTCCTATACTCAATGACCACGTTCGAAGGCAACCAAGTGAGGTGTACCCTAAGAGTGCGCATGTGCGAGTGTGTTATTTTCAGTTAATTTGTCTTTGTACATGTCAATGGTTATCTATGTTAATTTTAGGTTTAAACATTTGATCTTGTCATGCATTCCCTATTATCAAACATCTAACAGTTTATAAGTTGCGGAAATTAAATTGCGGAAATTAAACTAACTATTACAAGGCGTCGGGTATTTACATCGCCAAAAGCAACCCTTGAAATTAAAATGCGGAAAATAAATAAAGCGATAAAATAATTAAAGTCCTAATTATCTATTACATTCCGGGAAACAGATACAATATTGAAACAAAATAGATCGCGTGCGAGAAAATTAAATCGGGCGAGTTCTAGGGTTTTGACCCCTTTTATTATTAAATAAAAAGATTTTTTGGTGTATTTTTGAATTAAAAGAAAATAAATTAAGTTATTCATTAAATTAATAAATTAATTAATTAATTAATTAAAAGATATTTTTTGGATTTTGATATAAAAATAAAGTAATCAAAGTTATTAAAACCTAATTATCTAAATTAATTTTAATTATTACAAAAAAGGATTAAAGTTATCTCCTAATTAAACTAAATCAATTAAATTAATATTTATTTACAAAAATAAAATGCTGAAAATTAATTTTAACAATGAAAATATTTTTGGTTTTTTATTTTATGAAAAAAAAGTTTTAATTGGTTAATTAAAAATAATAACAATAAATAAATAAATAAAAGAAATAAAATGAAAATAGAGAAGGTTAGGAGGTTATGGGCCTGATTAGGGGGTCTTGATAGCAATTTTGGTGGCCCAATACAAGCAGGCCTGGTTGACTTCTGGACTCCCATATGCATTGGTTGACCAGGGCGTATGGTGTATGTTCAATCTGGACCACCAGATCTGGCCTGGGGCCATCTGGCAAGCATTGGAATGAGGGAGTATCATGTACTGCGCGCTTGGAAAGACATTGGATAATCTGTAGAAAAAACATAGCAAATACATGGGGGACCTGGGATTCGAACCCAGGTCCTGTTGGACTTTGCACTAACACCTTCACCACTGAACCAACGCCTTTTAATTGTTAGTGTAATAGACAATGAATATTATATGGGAAGAAACAATAATATGCCAGAAATACAAAAACACGCGCGAAGTTTTAAACCGGACAACCAGAGAGAGCCACGTCTTCATCTTCCTTGCTCAGCCCTGGTTATTTACCTGCAGATTCATATCCGTAGCTGAATCCGTAGGCCATTCCAAAAATCTATTCTAGGCCATTAAAACCAGCCCCAAGACCATGGTCGTGCTCGTCCGGGCATCCTGAGCACGTCTATGTCCATTATTTGCACTGATTTGGCCTGAAAATGAAACGCCCAAAAAAACAATCCAAGAACCCTAGATTCGGCTAGGGGGTTATAGACCATATAAATACAATTGGCTAATGCAGAAAGCTTGCAAATTGAACAAGGATCATGAATATGCAAAGATTTTGTCAAAAAAAATGCAAGAACATGGAGTTGCAATTTCGAATACAGGGCGGTTTTTTGAGAGACTTACAGCGCGATTGAGAGGGTGTGAGGGCTTGCTTTTGATTGCTTCTGACTCAATGATTGCCCAACAATGGTGTGGTGTTGAGATTTTGTGTTGAAACTGCCTCTAAGCCCGATTTCAGATTCACACTTTTTTCAAGTTTTCTCAAGTTTGGTTTTTGTATTCTTGCAGCCTCCAACCCCCAAAACTCGTGCCTTTGCATTGTATATGTAACAAGGAGTGCATTAGGTCAACAATTTTGGACTGAATCCTTGTGCATTATGGCTTGGAGATTTGATTTGATCCTCCATTGAAAACTTGCTTATTTTGTCCAAAATCCAATCTTTTTGCACATGGAATGGCTGATACGAGTTTGATCCACTTTATGATGATGATTAGGTCCTGAAATAGCCAAAAGGAGATCAAATAATCAATGTTTGGATTTTATATGATTTAAATTGATTTAAAATGCAATAATTCATTAAAAAATCAAATTAAATAATAAAATTGATAAATGGTCATGAGGCTGAAGCTAAGACACGTGCGGAGTGTGACAAGATCAAATCAAGTGGAAAAGAATGAGCCCATTTGACAAAATTTGAAGTTTTGGCGATAATTGACTTTTGACAATTTTGCAAAAATACCCAACTTCAACAATGCATAACTTCTTCAATGTTGAACTTTTGGAAGTGTTCCTTGACTTTTTAGAAAGATTGAGATGTCCTTTAACCAACCCTTTTGGTATAATCTCATTTTTATATTCCATTCTCAAGTTATAAGCTTTGGAAAAAAAGGTTTTTTTGTTGACTTTCAAAAATGACCTATAATGTCCAAATTTGTAACTTTTTGTGAGTGCATTTCTTGATCTTGGGGTATGAATATGGATTTTAGGAAATTGAATCCTATTAAAAATGAGCTTTGTATGGGTCATTTATCATAAAGTATGAGAACGTTATGCTTGGTCAAAGTTGAGTTGACTTTTCCTACAAAACCCTAATTTAGCAACTTTTGAGTCTTGATGAATTTTGAGCAATCCTTGATGAATCATGATCAACCCTTGATCAAATGATGAAATAACCTTAAAAATTAGAATGTTGACAAATAATATTGATGTTTGACTATTTGTAGGTCACAGTTGACTTTTGCCCTAACACAGTCGATTTTTGGGCCCTTTGAGCAATTGACTAACCAAACTTCCTCTGCAAGGCTTGATATTTGACATGGATGAACTTGAGAACATATTAGTACATTGGAGAGAACTTGAGGTCATTTGGATGCAAGGACCTTGATGCAACATAAAACCCTAATTTGAGATTGACTGCCTTAGGAGAGGATTTGACTGTCCAACTCTTGAGCAATCTTGAGCCACTTGGAGATTATTCTTGCAATGTCTTGGGAAATATGAGAGGGAAAATTTTAGGGTACAACACTTACCTTACAATGCACGTGCCTCAGGAACCCTTGGATCTGATTACTTTCGTGAGTCAGACTCCATCCAACGCGCCATATTTTAAGTTGTTTTATTTTTAAAATGTTGGATCTGGTGTGATATTTAGTAATGAACATGATATGCACAGCGCGTCAGATCCCTTGGATCCGATTACTAACACGTTTTGACTCTCATCCATTGGTCCACATCTTTTTGGTTTTTATTTCCTTTTCTGATTGTTATATTTAATTATTGGAAATTTCAAAAAAAATCATAGAAAATTCATTTTTAGTCCAAAAAATATAAAAAAATTATAAAAAATATTTTTGATTATTCTCTTTCTGATTTTTATTTTTTCACAATTTAATTTTGTGTTTTGGTACTTTTTTTTATAAATTTTCACTTTGTTTGAATTGTTTTAAATGTTTATAAATACTTTTATACATTTTTAGATTCTGAAAAAGTTAAGGAATGATCCAATGATATTGTGATAAATATTGGTGACCTCATTTTATTTTTGTTTCTGACTTTGTTATTTTTTATCATTTTTAGTTTATTTTACTCATTTCTTTTAATTTTAAAAATAGTTTCTGACTTTAAAAAATTACCAAAATTTTTATAAAAATATTTGAGTGCTTTTTTTATTTTTATATGGTCTTACTTTTTATTTATTGATTAATTTAAACATAGTTGATATTTTTATCCCTTATTTCTATTTTAAAACCCTTTAAATGTATATACTAAATGCAATATTATTTTGTGATTATTTTCTGGTTGATCTTGGGTTAAATTTTTATCATGGACTTTATTAACCTCATCGGATCCATGGTGTTGAGTCTAACTCCACAAAAAATGGAGGAATGATTTTAATAATAGTTTGATTAAAATTTAATTCAAAGGTGGTTTGTATATTCTTCCCCACGCCTCTCCATCTCATCCCTTTCTTATTGCACTAAGTGTTATTTGAGCATGATCTCTATATCATGTCTCTAAACAAATGGTGCATAGATTGCTATTGACCGGCCTCAAAATAGGTGTGACTTATATATAAGTCCACTTACGATTGCTTAACATAGCGTTAAATTTTGTCCCGATTAAAATAAATGATCATTCGTGGCCCAAACCTATGTTTGCAAGCCCAAGTATGTTAATTTGATCTCTTTGATCCAATAACCTTGAGATTCATTCTATGGAGACTTTGGTTCTACCAATCCTCTAATGGATCTACAACACTTTTGGTCAACGCGGATCACTTAAACATTGTTGATAATTAAATGACAATTGTGAAGATTCTAAATGGGTGATATACTTGACAAAAATCAAATGCAACTTGTTGTGTGGAGGATTTGGTTCTACCAATTCTCTAATGAGTTCCAAATGCAAGTTTCAAGATGATTATCAACTAACCACTAATCACTAATAATTGGCTTCATCTTTTGTTTTTTTTACTTTATGCCCTTTTATTTTTTATGCTTTATGCACCATTTACTTTTAGCATTTACATTTCATGCTATCTTCATCTTTGATCACTTGAGCCTTTTATTTTTTCTTCTAAGACACCTAATAATCAACATAAACCATAAAAAAGCTTTAATGATACTTGGACTATTTGGTTACTATCCTTGGCATTATGGAGTATTGGACTTCTTGGACTTAGGATTAGAAACCTTGGCCTATGTTGGAGACCTTGTGACCTTAATTAATATTTTATCTGAAGTTCTTGAGGTTTACCTCAAGACATTGGGTTGTTTGTTTGTTTTGTGTGCATGTTATTGTGATTACATTCTTTGTTTGTAATCTGGAATTCACCCATATGCAGCTGTCACTCTGCCCAATTTTTTTGAGAAGACTTAATACACTTGAAGTTTGGTTCTCACAAGAGGTCTAGTATCTTTGCTTTCTTGGTTTCAATCCAAATAATGGGAATTTTACCTTGGCTCATAATGTCAAGTATTGATTTCTTGTTGCTTAGACGGTCCTTATCCCTAGCTTTTATCTTATGCTTTAGGATAGTCTCTTCTTCTTCTCCCATCTTCTTTAATTTCAAAAATCTTCTCTCTCCTTTTGAATACTCTTTTTGTTTTTTTTTAAAACTTAAACCACTTTTATAACAAACATGGACTTAGGTCTATGCATTTTCAAAAACCTTTTCATAAATAAACTTCAATCAACTTAATAATACCTTGACTTTTTTTTGTGAGAAGACTAAAAGTCAATCAATCTCATTTCAAACTATTTTGCCACTTCGGCTTCTACTTTAAAACTTTTCTCAAAAGATTAGTCTCTCGCCAATCCTTGTAGTGATGCAAACAACTATACTTCTACAATGTGTAGTGAAGAGAGATATTTTCCACTTGGGTGTTGAGTGAGGCATTATTGATTTTAAAATCCAAGCCATATCCTCCACTTTGTGATGATGGAAATTCTCCTTTCTCATGATTGTGGGTAGTAAGCATGTTTTCCACACGGACAATGACGATGATGTTTTATCTCATAAAATTAACCAACACACTTGTGTTTTAAAATTTTTAAAGAGGAACTACGTGTACCCTGATCCCCTATTGCATGGAATGTGGTATATAGGCACTAAAGGTTCGCAACCGCGGCAGGTGCAAAAATCATCAAAAAATATATTTCTTTTCTCACCACCACCATCTATTTTTATACAATATTTTTTTATAGCCAAAATATACAGATTTTACAAAGAGGTTCCCGCGGAGTACCGTAGATGTTTAGGGTGCTAATACCTTCCCTTTACATAACCAACCCCCTTACCTTAAATCTTTCCCCCTCTTTTTTGGGTTATTCTCTCTTTTCCCATTCCTTTGTAAATAATAAAGCGCGATGGCGATTTTTATTTTTGATTTGTATAAGTCTAGTCAATCCAATGGCTTGGTCTTAAACAGTTCTACCGCTACAGAAAATTGGCGACTTCACTGAGGAAAGATTGACCTCTTGTTGGTCCATCCCTAAGTGGGTTGAGCCTATCTTTGTTTATATCTATGTATATGCTATTGTTGTTTATGTGTTATATGTTGTATATATGTTTATCTGGACTTTCCTGGTTTTCAGGGTGCTTGGTGATTACTCATAAGTCCTATACCCGGACTTGGGAAAACTTTAAGATAGGACGGACGATATAGTCATGTTAACTTTGAGGGAGTAATACCAAAAAAGGATGCATGAGATCCCCCACTCAGTGCAGGAGCCTTTAATTGTAGTGTCGTTTACCAAGTAATCGGGAAGACGTGCTGCTTTCGACCTGGGAGCCTGTTGAAGTTTAGGACCGTAGAATACCAAACCCATCTTGGCCTTTTAGGTGTAGTGCGGAAGCTATGACGGAGTAATCTGGAAATAGTTATCACGCGATGCTAATCTCGTATGAGTTTTTCTTGAGAATATTACTAATTACCGAGTTAATCAGGAAGTTGGTAATATCTGAAGGAAGGATGTAGACTCTGGGAACCTCTAGAACCTTGTTCGGCAGGTGATAACTTTTAGACCATACCTTATGGGTAGCACCTTCGACCTCATGCTTGTGACGTCGAACCTATGAACCCTATATGTGTGATCTTATATGTGATTGTTGCATCATGCATCCATGCACTCATAAGCATCTTTTGAAGAAATCTTATTTCAAGGGATTTAAAAGTTGACCATTGGTGAATGTCTCAGGTAACCATGGATTCTGGGAAAAGAAAGACCAGGAAATACAGTTTCAAGGATCCCTAGATAGATGAGTTGATCAGTCTAATTCCCGAGGTCGGGTGTTCTGCAGATTTTCAGAAGAAGTATGGATCCATCATTTCTCTCATGAAGCTTAGGATGAAGGAGGGTTTCCTCTTGACCTTGGTCCATTTCTATGATTCGATGTATCATTGATTTACTTTTCCCGACTATCAGTTGATGCCTACACTGGGGGAGTATTCTTATCTATTGGATTTACCTGTTACCGATCGTGTTCCTTTTACTGGCTTGGAGGATGAGCCAAAATCACATGAGATTGCTGCTTTGATCCATCTGGGGAAGTCTGAGGTGGAAGCCCATATGACTACTAAAGGAGGGATTAGGGGATTACCAGCTCAATTCTTATTGGAGAAAGCTTATTACTTTTCCAAGATGAAGAATACAGTCGCTTTTGAGGCCATCTTTGCTCTGCTTGCTTATGGGTTGTTTTTATTTCTTAATGTGGATAGGTTTGTTGACATTAATGCTATCAAGATCTTCATGATTGGAAACCCAGTTCCTACATTACTGGGAGATGCTTATTACTCTATTCATCTTCGGAATTCTTATCATGGGGGGATGATTATCTGTTTCACACCTTTGTTGTACCGGTAGTTTATCTCTCATATGCCTTAGTCTGATGCTTTCTGGGATGTCAGGAAGGAACCCCGTTGGGCTCCTAAGATCATGGCACTTACTTACTCAGCTATTGATTAGTATCATCGAGCTTACCAGGATATAGAGATTGTTGACAGTTGTGGTAGTTTCCCCAATGTACCTCTTCTTGGTACAAAGGGAGGAGTTAACTATAACACCGTTCTTGCGCGACGACATCTCGATTATCCGATGAGGGATAAACCAAATAGTATTCATTTGAGTAGTTTCTTCCTGAAGGAGGGAGAAGACCACAGGGAAGCTAGGGAGCAGATTTCAAAGGCCTGGCGTCACATTCATAAGAAGAGTAGGAAAGACTTGGGACCTTGTGGTGTTGTTTCTTTGGAGCCATATCTTCAGTGGGTCCAAACGAGAGTTGTTTAGTTGAAGATGTCCTATTCTCGGGAAACACCTATGCCTGATTTATTTGTGAAGTCCACTCCTCCCCTATTAGATGATCTAGAAGAGCTGCAACTTGCTTTGGTCATGATGCAACAGGAAAAGGATGCTTGGAAGAATAAGTGCCAAACTCTAGAAATTTCATATAGAGTAGATTTTAAGGAGAAAGATGACTTGATTGAGATCCTTAAAAGTCGGTGAAATTCTGGCAGCAGATACTCAATGTCACAGTGAATGTTATGACACTGTATCTGAAACTCTTCAAGACAGTAAATTTAAAGAACAATAAAGAACACAGTCAATTGTTTACCCAGTTCAGTGTGTAACAAAACCTACTCTGGGGGCTACCAAGCCAGGGAGGAAATTCACTATAAGAGATATTAATTCAGGAATAAACCAACTAGTTTATCTCCTTCACTTAAGACCTACCCAATGCAACTTCAATCTAAGTTCAACTTAAACCTGAGTTCCTACTCACTCCCCCTCAATCACAGCAGTGATACTAAACAATTGATTAATGAAATTATGAAGACACTCTTCAGAACACACACTTGATTTTGCTTCACAGCTTTAATCAAGTGACAATCACTCGTTCTTAAAAGCTTGGAGTGATACACAACCCTAACTTGACTTTGCTTCAAAGCTTTAATCAAGTAACACAAACACTCGTGCTTCAAAGCTTTGAGTGATACACAACCCTTACAATCAAATCCTACTCCAAATCACTTATCACAATGATAATTGATTGGCTCACAGTAGTTACAACTATACAGTCCCTTATTGATCTTCTGTCAAAAAGTGTTCTTCTCCAACAGTCTTCATGAGGAATAAATAGGCAGCTATTCTTCGGTTAGGGCTTCCACGAAAATAGCTAGGGTTAATTAGGGTTAACCTCAAGACTTGGTCATAGGTCTTTAACAACCAGATTAGGGTTAAGCAAAGTTAACCTAATGTCCACGTGAGAAACTGATCTGGACTGTATAAACCAGATTCTTGAAAATTCTAAGAAATAACAAATTTGCACAAATGTTAGATCAGTACAGGATGTCTTAACATTGGTTATGACAACAAGAATCTTGTTTACTGATTTTGGTAGAATGCAATAAATATGATCATTGCAGAATGATCAGCTAAACACTCATATTGAGCAGCTCCTGAATGCCATTCAAATCTGCATAATGTACCTTGTATCCTAGAATGTTATGACATCAGTCATGACATTCACACAACTGGTTTTACCAAAAAACATGCCAACAACCAAACACTTACAGTCGGGATGTAGAGACCATGGAGAGGCAAGGGGATTTATTTTCTCCTAAGCCCGAGTCAGATGCTATTTACTCACTCCCTGATTCAGGTGATTGGAAGGAGGTTTCCACCAGATATGCGGAAGAAAACCAGAGGTTGAAGGCTCAGATTGACAGGCTCACAGGGAAGCGCCAGCGCATAGAGTGATCTCCATCAGCTTCGCTTTTCAGGGTTTTAGATTTTATTTTCATCTTGTACTTGGGATTTTTAAAACTTGAAATCCATTTGAAGTTGTTATAATGAAACTTTCAGTATTTTCAAATGCGTTTTTACTTTGATATTTGCAATATGTCTATAAATTTTAAATCCCTTGAAATATTAAAGAAAAACTTAAAATCATGCGCATTGCACATCATGCATCATATTGCACTTATTTCTTACATTTATTATGCATATCCAGGAGTCTTACAAAGCTTCTTTACTTCGTCCAGCAAGCTGACTCATCACTACAACACTCGAGCTAATCTCAGAAAAAAGATGGACAACTTAGAACAAGAGAATTGAAAGCTACGCGAAGAGGTTTCTGATTTGAAGGCCGGCATGGACAATCTTATTGATCTGATGGAATCTCTGGTGGCTGCTGAGAATCATCCACCGAGTGTTCAACCATAACCAACAAGGGTTACTACTGAAGCTCCGACTGTTCCTACGTCTGCTACTCCAACTGTTGTTCAGAATCGCATGCCTCAAGGTTACCCATGGGGAATGCCAGAGAATTTTGTGCCTGAAGGTTTCAACCTTGGTCCTCAAGATACTCCAGTTGTTCAAACTATTGTTACTCCTGCACCTCCTGTGGTGCATGTTCCTGCTGCACCGCCTTCGGTGAATATGGTTCCATTTGTTAACGATGATGTGTGTCGTCCTTTCCCTCCACCAAGTGAAGACTTGGGTCTTTATGATAGAATGGATGATTTCCAAGAGCAGTTTGACAAGATGCTGAGAGAGATGAATTATTTGGGAAGAATGTGAATGAATTATGCTTGGTCCCGAATGTTAAGATACCTGCGAAGTTTAAGGTCCTGGAATTAGAAAAGTACAAGGGCAACACTTGCCCTTGTGCTCATCTGGTGATGTATGTAATGAGAATGTCTCCCCATACTAATGATCAGCATCTACTGATTCACTTTTTTCAGGATAGTTTGACTTGTGTCGTGCTGAAGTGGTATATGAGTTTAGACAGCGTCAACATCCATACTTTCAATGACTTGGGAGAAGATTTCATCAATCAATATAAGTACAACGTGTACATGGCGCCTAACCGTGATCAACTCAGGGCCATGGTTCAGAAAGACAGGGAATCAATCAAAGAATATGCACAGAGATGGCGTGAGGTGGCCGCCCAAGTGATTCCTCCCCATGGAAGAGAAGGAGATGACTAAGATTTTCTTGAAGACTCTGGGTGCTTTCTACTACGAGAGGATGGTAGCGAGTGCGCCAAGTGACTTTACTAAAATGATAGGCATGGGTATCCGCTTAGAAGAGGCTGTAAGAGAGGGTCGTTTAACAAAGAGTGAAGGATCTGGAGGTGTGAAGAAGCCATCTTATGGGTTTACCAAGAAGAAGGAAGGGGATGCAAATTTTGTCATGCAAGAGAGAAGGGTTAACACTTCTAGAAGAAATTCTCAGGTCATCAGCAAGTCGCCTCAGTTACTTCAGTTATGGATGTAGCTCCAACCACCGTTGCTTATCAGAGACCGTCCCAGCAGGGGAATCAAGGGTATAATTAGAGAAGGTAGATTTATGACCCTATTCCTATGAGCTATACAGAATTAATACCGGCATTGATTCAAAAGAAGTTTGTTCATACCCGACCACCTTCCGCTGTACCTTCACCATTGTCTTGGTATTACAAGGCAGACTAAACATGTGCTTTTCATCAGGGAGCACCAGGGCATAATGTTGAGAATTATTATCCTTTAAAGACTGAGGTGCAAAAATTGGTGAAGTTTGGTATTCTATCTTTCAAGGATGTGGGTCCTAATGTGAAAGACAATCCTCTACCCAAGCATGGAGGAGTAAATACTGTGAATATGGTGTCTAGATGTCAAGGCGACTTCCAGATTTTTGACATTCATCTAGTTAGAGAAGATTTGGTGAAAATGCATGTAGACCTCTGTGAATTTAGCTAATATACGCATGACCATTATGGTTGTGCTATTTGCAGTACAAACATACAAGGTTGCGACAAGATAAAGGCTGATTTGCAGGAGATGATGGATGAGGGCCTCATCCATATAATCAGGCCTAGGACAGAGTAAGAAGAGGAGGTGAATATGGTTTCTGGATGTCCTGGAGAGTTCAGAATTTTTGATGTGGAGTATATGAATGAGGATCTTGTGCAATTGCATGCTAATTTCTGCCACATGGCTGGTCAGGTGGAACATCAGTATGGATCTTTCCGAATTTGTTGTCGAGACTCCCGAGGATGTTCAATCATGAAGAAAAGTGTTCATTTGTTGTTGGATAATGGAACCATCAAGATTACAGGTCAAAGGGATGATTACCATGAAGTTGGTATGGTTGAGGAAGAGTCAGATGAAGAGTATGCCTCTGCAGACGAGTTCTTCTCCTTGGATGAAGATTTGTTTTCTAGAATGACTCAATAATGACTGATTGTGTTGAAGAAGGGATAAACATCATTGTACCTTGTTTTTGTGCACCCACCCATTTTGAAGTTGAATATTATAGCAAGCCGCTTGTTACCCCATTAGTGATTAGTTTTTCGGGTCCTGTTCCCTACAAGTGAAATAAGGTTGTACCCTACAAATACAATGCTACAATCTTAGAGGATGGAGTGGAAGTTTCCATCCAGCCAATGCCTGATGATGGAAATATTGTTGAGAATAGTAGAGTGACCCGCAGTGGTCGTGTATTTGCACCAGTTGTACGAGGAGATGTTAGTGTTGGAAAGAAAATTGCTGAGAACATTGAACCCAAGAAGGCTACGGATGAATCTAGTGGAGCTACGTTAGAGAAAGAAGTGGATGATATTTTGAAGATAATCAAGATGAGATACTATAGAATTGTAGATCAGCTACTGCAGACTCCTTCAAAAATATCTATCTTGGCTTTATTGATGAACTCATCTACTCACATAGAATCCTTGATGAGGGTATTGGACCAAGCTTTTGTGGAGAGTGATATGCCAGTAGACCAATTCAGCAGTGTAGTAGGGAACATTACGTCATGTAATAACTTGAGTTTCTGCGATGATGAATTGCCAAATGAAGGAAGGAATCACAACCTGGACCTCTACATCTCTATGAATTGCAAGAATGATTCACTATCCAATGTACTGATTGATAATGGGTCCATTTTAAACGTTATACCGAGGAGCACTCTTATGAAGTTGAAATATCAAGGAACGCCTATGCGCCCGATTGACATCATTGTAAAAGCGTTTGCTGGATCAAGGAAATCTGTTATTGGTGAAGTGGACTTGCCTATTCATATAGGACCACATATGTTTCAGATTACTTACCAGATCATGGACATTGTACCCGCTTATAGATGTTTGTTGGGACAGTCGTGGATTCATGAGGCAGGGGCTGTCACTTCAACTTTACACCAGAAACTGAAGTTTGTACGTGAAGGGAAAGTAGTATTCATAAATGGGGAACATGCATTATTGATATCTCATTTGTCCTCTTTCAGCATTGTGGAGGAAGATGAAGCTACTGTTGGAACTCAGTTCCAAGCTTTATCTATTGACAACATAAGAGGAAATGAGAATTCCATGGTTTCGCTTAAGGATGCACAGCAAGTTGTGCGTAAGGTTCATAGTGAAGTATGGGGACAGATTTTGGATCCACCAGTAAACAAGAATAGAGCTGGCTTGGCGTTCTCTTTGAAAAATGAAAAAAGTAAGACCATGAAGCTGAAGTCTGCTGCATGCAAGTATCAAGACGTATTCCGTAGTGGGGGTTATCTTCATCCAACTATTTCCAGGATTAATGCCATTGTGGAAGATGAAGCAAATCCAGAAGCACCAAATTACGTGATGCGCAGAGTTAAGGTTCAGAATTGGATCACCATTGATGTTCCCTCTTGCATACATGTTTCAAAGTAATTTGATTTGTTAATATTTTTGAAAAGCGTTTACTCTTCCTAAGGTGGAAGTATTAATGTTGTAGGGCTTATCTGTTTGCTGTGACTTTTAAAATCAATAATAAAAGTTGTCTTTGTTTCTCAAATTGTGTCTTTATTTTCTGCTTTTTCTTGGAAAATGGTAACAGAAGAAAAAAAACCTTTCAAAAATAAATAATAACTAAAAAAAACAATCTTCACGATCACTTGTTATATGTGTCAGTTTCTAAAAGCAATCATAAATCATATGTGCAGATTAATTAAAAAACCCGTTGAATACTGTTGTACCCCAAAATTTGCCCTCCCATATTCTTCAAGATTTGTCAAGAATGATCCTCAAATTGCTCAAAAATGGCTCAAGGGTTGTACAGTCAAACCACCTCCTAAGCCAGTTCAAAATTAGGGTTTTGATTCTTTTAAGGAATTTGAGGTCTTCAATGGTTCAATCAATTCTCATAGGCCCATATACATTCTCTAGCACCTACATGCCAAGTTTCAAGACTCACAGTACCAATTTGCACAGTCAAAAGCTCCATTTGATCCACAGTCAACTGCAAGGGCAAAATGGTCATTTTGTAGTCAAAAGTCAGAATTTTTGGTCAACATCTCATTGTGAGTTCACAATCATAATTTGATCAAGCCTTGATCATGATTCATCAAGAATAGCTCAAAAATCATCAAGATGCAAAAAGATACTATTTTTGGACAACAAAAAAGTCAATTGTACCTTGACCAGGGCATAACTTTTTCATGGTTTGTCAGAAAAATTCCATCCAAAGCTCATTTTGAATAGGATGCAATTGCCTATAATCCATCTTCACACTCCAAGTTCAATAAATGCACTCACAAGAAGTTACCAATTTTTATATTATAGGTCAATTTCAAAAGTCAACAAAAGTACATTTTGAGTCAAAGACCATAACTTGAGATTGGTAAATCCAAATGACATGGGACCAAAGGCATTGGTTAGAGGACTTCAAGAGCTTTCCAAAATGTCCAAGAACATGGTCATATGATCAAAATTTAGAAAGTTGTGCATTGGATAAGTTGGGAAATTTTCATGAATTTGCAAAAGTCAACTTTGCTCAAAACACCTTCTTTTTGCTAATGGGCCTCAAATCTCTTCTTAAAACTTCACCCATGACCTATGCACGACCCACCAAGCTAAATGGGATTTATTTTCTTATTTTTATTGATTAATTGGATTTTTAATACATATTAATTCATTTAATTAATTTAAATCATAAGAAAATAAAAGATTTGATTCTTAAACATCTTTGTAAAGCAAATATGATCAAAACATGCTGGCAAATTCGTGCACAAGTCAAAGATACAAAAAAATCCAAATTTGGCAACATTGTTCAATCATGAAAAATCAAGAATATTTGATTTTCAATCAAAGATTTAAACATCAATGCACATAGATATTGGCCCAACTTTTAACCTAATTTGATTCTCCTATATGTATGCAAGCAAACCATGACCTAGTACACGATTGAAAGCTGCAGAAACGACCCTATCAAATTCAAGAATTTTCAAGAAAAGTGAAAACCTGTTCTTGCAATCTAGGCTAATTCAACGCGTTTTAACCATTCAAACATATTGCAAGAGGCACTAGGAACGATTTGCAATCCAATTCAAGCACCAAAGCTCAAAGAATCGTCACATACAGTCTCACAGTTTGCACTTTTGATTCCAAATTGTATTTCTTGATTCATGCGCATTTAACATGTTTTTGTGATTGTTTTGCATTGCTAGAGATCATACAAAGCTAATGGAATGAATTAATTGAACTATAGTGCCCTGAATCGTGAGATGCCATGATCAAATTTCTAGGGTTTTCAAGCTCTCAAATAGGGCTTTCTGAACCAGGAAAAATTGGGACCAGTGAGATACATGATTGAAATCGTGAGACCAAGACGAACACAACCCATACCTCGCGAAATATTTATGCTTTCTATATTTCTATTCGCTATTTTTCCTTGCAGGAGGTAGTGGAGGTTAAAAACCCCCGCTATCTGATTCTCTTTTACACAGAACAAAGGTTGAAGACGCTGATGTATTGGCATATGGTTGGCCAATTTGAAAAGCGCGCGCTTTTGTTTTTATTTTACAGCATATTGAGTTGTTTGCATATAAAATAATTGCCTATTATGCAAATAATAAAAAGGTGCAGGTGGTTGAGTGGTGAGCGTGTTGGCCTGTGAGCTCTGGGACCTGGGTTCGAATCACAGGTCCCCCAAAACATTTATTCTATTTTTCCTCCTATGTTCACATGCAGATTTCACAAGGTGGTCCACCATACACCTCCAATTCCCAGGCGCCAGATGTCTTCAAACTCAAATCTAATGGCCAAAGTTGAATCCTCACCATACTCCCCAGTCAACAAGCGTGTGGATAATCACAAAAGTCAACGTGGCTGGAATATTGTTGGGCCATAAAATTCCAGAAACACCTCCTGATTTGGGCCAGCACCCCCTGGGTTTATTTCCTCTTCTCTTTTTATTTTTTATTTAATTTGTTTTTATTAATTTTTAATTAACTACTAACTAAAACAATTAACATTTTTTTAATAAATTCAGAAAACATAAAAAATATAATATTTTTATTTATTAAATTTAATTAGTTATTTTGTAAATAAATACTAACATAATTAATTTAGTTTTTAATTAGGTTAATTTTAATATTTTCACAATAAATAAAATTAATATAGAATTAGGGTTTTTGATAACTTTTAATCATTTTATTTTTTATTTATTTCCTTGAAACATTAAAAAAACCAAAAATATTTCTTTTTATTAAATTAATTAGTTTAGGTTTAATTTAATTTAATTCATAAATAATAAAAACTTCCTTCTTTCTCAAAAAAGGGTCAAAACCCTAAAAACTCTCCGATTCAATTTTTCTCGCGCGTGTGATTATTCTTGATTCATATTTTGATCCATATAATTGTATTTGCTCCGAGGATGTAATAGCTTTAATTAGGATCTTTTTATCGCTTTTATTTATTTCCCGCAATTTACTTTTTCAAGGGTTTGTTTTTGGCGATGTAAATACCTGACGCCTTGTAATAGCTTAGTTTTATTTTCCGCAACTATTAACTGCTAGATGTATGCTAACTAGGCTATGCATGTCAAGATCTCTCTTAAATTAAAATCAATTGTAGCTCACCATAACATGTACAAAGATAACATAAACTGAAACCTGACGCACTTGCACATGCCACTCTTAGGGTACGCCTCACTTGGTTGCCTCGACGTGGTCATTGAGTATAGGGTGTTTTAGAGGTCGCCCTCCTGTCTAAAGATCAAAGTTTTCTCGAAATGGTTGCCTCGATAAAAATGATCTAGGACATTAGGGTTACCGCTAAGGCGTCCTACCATTGCTTTAGTGACCATATGTCCCATAAATTGAATTGACCCGAAAAACTCCAACGACGGTGCTACCTACTTCTCAATAGTGGGATAGTACTGTCTAAAGGACATTTACACAGCTTAATTTCTTTTGAGTAGGTAGAGGTTCTCAGGTACTTGCTCTTTCAAAACAAAAATACTTTTCGCACTTACACTTTTCAAACAAAAGTTTTCAAACAACACTTCATACACTCTTGAGGACAGATACAAGAGTTAAATCGAAGTTTTCAAACAAAACTTTTTCAAAACCCACAAACACAAGAAAAGCAAAACTTTTGAAAACATAGTGAGAAAGTACCAAGAGCCCGTGGATAACCACGGATAGAAAGGGTGCTAACACCTTCCCTTTCTATAATCTACCTCCCGAACCCGAGAAACATCTTGAAAAGGAATTTTGTTGTGCTTTTGTCCTTTCCTTGTTGGAGAAAATAAAAGACGGTGGCGACTCTTACTTACCGCGACATTTTGCGAAACGCAAACGCGAACCAGCATTCCAAACAGTCAGTTCTATTTCCACCGATCACAGAACTGGCGACTCTGCTGGGGATTCTTATAAGTGAGGTGTACCTTAGGATTAGATCACTTGTGTTTTCAATTGTATGCTTTGTATGCTTTAAATTTTGTGGGCTTGTATCAGAGTTTTATAGATCCTAACCCGGATCTGGGGGTACCCTTTTTTAGGTAAGTAGCAATAAACTGTGAGGGATCTGTCTGGCGTAGACCGACACGGATGAAGCAGTAGCTACGTTGGTGTGACACCTTGGTCTGTATCGATATCCCTTGTGTTGGAACGAGGAGAATATGGGTCTTCTAAGGAGTCATTAAGCACCAACTGACCTTAGAACCTTAAATTGACCAACTTGGCCCTAGAACAGTAGCAGTATGCTACACTCATTGAGACTAAACTCTCGCGATGATTCCGGCCGCAAGAAAAGGTTGCTAAACTGGAATTATGACCGATTGAGGGTAGTCAGTGATATTGAGATCCTCTAGAACCCGGTTACTATTTTTAGGACATGTTTAAACCAACTAAACTGAAAGAGGGTAATGCCTAAACTCCATTCCAGCCTAAACTTAAGGCTATATGTGTGATTTGTGTGCCTTCAAACTTGAACTACTTGCACATCCTTGTTATCTGACAACATGAGTTCCTTGCAAGTTTTGTTTAAAGTCCTTATCCAATATTTTGGATTTATTGCAGGGCTTACTTACATCACCTCACATTTTTGCTTAAACGCATAGCATATACATCATAATATCACGCCTTAACATTTCTTTAACCATTTCAAGGATCTCAAGGGTCTGTGATGCAGGTTATGGTAAATCAAATGTCTAGCAAGGGGCAAGTGGATTTATTTTCCTCTAGCCAAAGTTGTCTAGAAATCCAAGCACGATAACTTGAGTCAGGGGCTATGACCCACTCGATATGGTGAGCCTGACTCTTGAAGAAGGATTCTCAGCAACATGAAGTTCCTTCAATCAAGCCGCAAAATTCAAATTCTAACAAGTTTCTTTGTTTACCTCACGAGATCCTTGAAAACACTGCATGCATATATCATTCATCATATGCATAACAGGTACCCCTTTTACAGGTCACTTATCTTCTTCGCTGTTTATTTCAGCAATCATCATGTCTATTGAACCTTCCACTGAACAAGCTATCAAGGCCCTCCAGGCCCAGAATGCCCAGTTCCAAGAGTTGGTTATGAGCCTAGCCCAGGGTCAACAGGAGTTGAAGACTCTGATTCTGAAAGAAAGGAAGAAGAAGAAGAAGAGGACCATCTTGTTCAACACTGGACGCAGATTTGGAAATGGACTGCAGAATGAGGTTGAGCTGACTACCTCATCTGTAGGGAAAGACAATCCACAAGAGAGAAGGGTTCCTAGTCCCGTGGTCTCCGACAACGAGACGGATTATGATGAAGAACAGTATCCTCCTGCTGAGGATAGGTACAAACAGCTGAAGGACCGCTTGAGCGCTATGGAGATACAGAACGTGCCTGGGCTGGACTTCGGAGACCTAGGTCTATCCTCTTGGGTGGTGATTCCTCATAAGTTTAAGGCACCTGCCTTTGCCAAATATGAAGGAGCTTCCTGTCCAAAGCTGCACCTCTGGTCATATGTGAGGAGGATCTAACCTTACACCGCTAATAAGAATTTGTGGATCCATTTCTTTCAAGACAGTCTTTCAGGGACTCAGCTTGAATGGTTCTATCAGCTGGATGGAGCCAGTATCCGTAACTGGGAGGATTTGGCTACTGCGTTCTATAAGCAGTATCAGTATAATTCCGACCTCGCTCCTACGCGTACCCAACTCCAGGGTATGTCAATAGGGACGGGTGAAGGATTTAAGGAGTATGCTCAAAAGTGGAGAGACCTTGCTGGAAGGGTGCATCCACCTTTAACTGATCGTGAACTCGTCGATATGTTTTTGTGGACCCTGTCTGGTCCATTCTTTAACCATTTGATTGGAAACTCTTCAGCCGGGTTTACAAACCTTATCTTGACTGGTGAAAGGATTGAAGCTGGCATCAAAAGTGGGAAGATTCAAGAAGCTACACCTTCTGATGCTCAGAAAAAGCCTTACAATGGGAGGAAAGAGTCTAATGCTGTGTACAGTCAAAAGAGTCGTCGTGACCAACACGTAGGGGCAGTCTTGATCTCTGGTTCTGCGCCACACTGACAACAGCAAAGGGGAAATCAACGAAGGCCAGACGATCCTAAAAGACAGTTCACCAACATCAACATGCCATTGTCACAAGCATTGCAGCACATGTTAAAGATGAATCTGATTGCGGTGATAAACCCTCCTGCGAACCCTAAGACTTCCTCTCCAAACTACAACCCAGATGCAAGGTGTGCTTATCATTCCGGTAGCCCGGGGAACGATACTAACGATTGTTGGGCGCTGAAATACAAGATTCAGAATATGATTGACGCTAAGGAGATCGAATTCGAGCCTCCTGAGACTCCCAATGTGATCACTGCTCCCTTGCAAAAACATGGCTAGGATTGAAAGCACTTTTGTTCATTTGAATTCTGAAGTTGTATTTTTCTTTGCTTATTCAAACAATTATCATGTCAAACTCTTTTATTTTATTAATGCATTACACATGTCTGTTTTGAATTAATTGTTTTCACTATGCTTAAAATTGCTTCATATTTCCTTTTTGTGATGTTCAAACTCTCGATTAAAAAATTCTAAACCTTTTGAGGGAGGATGACGAAAACGATACCACGATCTTTACAGTATGCTTTTAAACAGACCCCGCTGACGATGTACAGGCATTGTTTCAAATCCTAAACAGTGGAGTTATAAGGAAGATAATCCCTCGTCAACCCATTTGAGCCAAAGAAGTTAGAGTTTTTTCTTTTCACGAATTAAAACCCTTAATTATAACCTGGGGCAGGGTAGTTTTCTCAGTTTAATCCAGGTGCACAATGAATGGCATCAAAGAAATCCTTCTGAAACAAAAGACGGTGATGGTTCCGTATAATCGTAAGGAAAGACAGTCATTATCTTTCAAAATAAAAGCCCACTTAGTCAAAACCTATGAAGGAGACTTACAAAAAAACTGGGGCATCCCGCTGACTGTAATCACAAAAGAAACAGTTCAGGCAAAAAGACAGGGGTAATAAAAAAAAAAGAAAGAGGTCCTACAAACCCTCAACAAAAAAAGAAATGACTGCCTATTCAAAATAAACTGTCAGTATCTGAACCATCACTGGTATATCAGAGCGAAGATTCAAACAAGATCTAATGCACAATTAGCTGAGTTTAGGATTGAAGAACATCACGAAGAACGGGTGGGTACAAATAAATTTTGAGCCTTTATCCTTTGTTTCTTAAACCGTGAACCAGGCAACGTTATAACCCTTAAAAGTCCTTGCTGAAGCATGGGTTAGTTCGAAAGCATACTGTTACAAAAGGTATCCTGACTCCTGTAGGGCTTGCTATAAAATCTTGAGTTGACATCACATTTTACAAAAATTCACTTGTTTTATTGAAAACTGCATTTTCAAAAAACTTCAAGACAGACATAAGCTTTGCATTCTTAAAATAACATTGTTTGCATATGGCTATTTGTTCAAACAGCAGAGAAATTCGCACGACGAATATCTAGTGAATAAAAATCTTCTCAATAAAAAGGGTCACCTCAAGTGGAAGAAACACTTCCAACCAAGGGGAAGACATGATCATTTTCCATCATCTGGGGCAGTCAAGTCAAGATTCAAGGAATCTCTCAAAATGCCAAATAGCCAGGGGAAAATATCCTCCTGGGTCACTTGGGGCATTGGACATGAATTCCAGCGACGAATCTTGCACGATCAAACATCTTCTGGTAGTATGGCAACACAACACTACCGACAGTGACACCTCCCTACATCCTGAGAGCAAGGACATAGTCAAAAAATACTACGCATAATCAAAGACCCGCTAGGTTGACTGGCCTAGGCAAAAATAAGGGCTTCCCCGCGAACCAAAGTTCGGGCAAAAATAAGGGATAAAAAATGAAAAATTTGTACACCCGGCAAGTCGAAAACCTGAAAAGGCGGCTTGGGCAAAAAAGGGTATCCCGGTGGACTGAAAACCCGAAAGGGCGGTCCAGGAAAAAATTAGGGATCAAAGCGTACAACTATGTCCCGTCATCTCGTCACTTGCCTACTAGAAGAAGATTTGTTAATCGGCAGTTATCAAGCACCTCATAGGCCTTCTTCTCTCGCAGAAACTGGGGTAATAAGAATTGTCCGAACTGTACAAGCTTCTCTGTCCTCCAGGTACAAGGTAGACTCAGTTGAAGAGTATGACCAAGATACCTTCACTCCCCGCATAGCAAGACAGTAATGGAAGCTCTCCCCACTGAGACTTGCAACTACGAACAAATCAGCAATACTCTCCCCCAAGCAGAGTTGGTCTACCATCAACCCTAAAAAAGTTGGGTATCCCCAGTAGATCTTAATATTCCTCAGCGGAGTATACAAATATTCCTCAGCAAGCATCCCCGGCAGTCTTAATATTCCTCGACAGAGTATAAGAATGTTCCCCGGTGGAATACAAGATACCCCCAGTGGAGCCATTTCCCAGCGCATTCTAAAAAAGCTTCCCCGCCAGAGTTGAATCATCTTCCCTAGTAGATTCTGGAAGCTTGTCCCCTGCAGAGTACAAAGATATCTCTCCCCAGCCATATTCAGAAGGTTATCCCCACAAGAGTCTAACTGGGTTATCCTCATCAAGTTGCAACGGAAAGATCATCCCCAGTGAAGTTCTTTCTATCCCCAGCGGAGTTCATCATCAAAATCCCCAATAGAGCTTATCAACGGAATCCCCAGTGGAGTTATCGTTAAAATATCAGCAAAGCATCTCCTCCCCACAGAGTAATTCCCCGCAGAGTAATCTCTTCACCAGTTTATTCCCCAACGGAGTCATCCTCTCTTGCAAGTTTATCATCTTCGTTCATCATCCCCAGTGGAAGCGAAGAATTCAACATCATTCTCCAGTAGCTACCCGGGATTTATTTTCCCCAGCTAAAACATCACATTTTCATACATCATGATACATGCACATACGCATCATATCATGTGATCTCATTTATGTTGAGAACATCATTGCTCGATCCATATCATGCATTGCATATGACTGACCTTTACCTTTCAGGAAAGATGCAATTAAATGCTCAGCTATGTCAAAGGAGACAAAACTAGATAAATCGATTCCTAAAGATTTTTTTGATGCTAATACAGTTAAAGGAGACAAATCCAGTCAAAGGAGACAAATTCAGTCAATGGAGACAAAATCAGTTAAATCGATTCCTAAAGATTTTTCTGAGACAAGCCAGTCAATGGAGACAAAACCAGTTAAATCGATTCCTAAAGATTTTTCTGAAGCCAGTCAAATCGATTCCTAAAGATTTTTTCTGAAGCCAGTCAATGGAGACAAAACCAGTTAAATCGATTCCTAAAGATTTTTCTGAGGTCAGTCAATGGAGACAAAATCAGCTAAGTCGATTCCTAAAGATTTTTCCGATGCAAAACCGTCAATGAAGACAATCCGTCAATGAAGACAACCCGTCAATGAAGACAACCCACCATGAAGAAACCCTACACAGGTTCCTTCTCAACTCCAGATGAATTTTTACACGGACTCATCATTAGGCGACCCTACATCGGTTCCTTCTCGTTCCAAGATGCAGTTTCACACGAACTCATCGTCAAAATAACCTTACCCCGGTTCATCCTGAAGTTTCACACGAACTTATCTCACAATAACCTTACCCCGGTTCGTCCTGTAGTTTTACACGAACTCATCATCAAAGTAACCCTACATAGGTTCCTCCTCCCTTCCAAGATGAAGTTTTACACGGACTCATCCTCAGGCAACCCTAGACCGGTTCCTCCTCATTTCCAAGACGAAGTTTCACACAAACTTATCACAAAGAAACATTACTCAGGTTCCTCCAGAAGTTTTACACGGACTTATCACCTTACCCAGGTGCCTCCAGAAGTTTCACACAAACTTATCATAAAGCAACCTTACTCAGGTTCCTCCAGAAGTTTTACATGGACTTATCACCTTACCCAGGTGCCTCCAGAAGTTTCACACGAACTTATCCTGAAGTAACCTTACCCAGGTTCCTCCTTATAATTTCCCGACGTAGTTTTATCCAAACTCCTTGCAAAGCAACCCTACACAGGTTTCCTTCCTTCCAAGATGCAGTTTTACACGGACTCATCATCAGGCAACCCTACATAGGTTCCTCCTTTCAACTTACAAAATTACAACAAACAGTCTCCAGATGGCATCTATAAGTCCATCATTCAACAAACAATCTCCATATGGCATCTATAAGCCCATCCTCCTACCAACAATCTCCAAATGGCACCTGTAAGCCCATTCCCGACATCACATTGCTGATACTACACCATGCGAGTGCAAATTTCTGGGCACTCTAGTGTTCAATCATCTTCCACCTTCGGATCACGAAAGGCACGCAAGCCAGTCTACATCCTCAGGTTTAAGAAGATTGAACAGGGGCAACTGTTGTACCCCAAAATTTTCCCTCCCATATTCTTCAAGATTTGTCAAGAATGATCCTCAAATTGCTCAAAAATGGCTCAAGGGTTGTACAGTCAAACCACCTCCTAAGCCAGTTCAAAATTAGGGTTTTGATTCTTTCAAGGAATTTGAGGTCTTCAATGGTTCAATCAAGTCTCATAGGCCCATATACATTCTCTAGCACCTACATGCCAAGTTTCAAGACTCACAGTACTAATCTGCACAATCAAAAGCTCCATTTGATCCACAGTCAACTGCAAGGGCAAAATGGTCATTTTGCAGTCAAAAGTCAGAATTTTTGGTAAACATCTCATTGTGAGTTCACAATCATCATTTGATCAAGCCTTGATCATGATTCATCAAGAATAGCTCAAAAATCATCAAGATGCAAAAAGTTACTATTTTTGGACAATAGAAAAGTCAACTGTACCTTGACCAGGGCATAACCTTTTCATGGTTTGTCAGAAAAATTCCATCCAACGCTCATTTTGAAGAGGATGCAATTGCCTACAATCCATCTTCACACTTCAAGTTCAAGAAATGCACTCACAAGAAGTTACCAATTTTTACATTATAGGTCAATTTCAAAAGTCAACAAAAGTACACTTTGAGTCAAAGACCATAACTTGAGATTGGTAAATCCAAAATACATGGGACCAAAGGCATTGGTTAGAGGACTTCAAGAGCTTTCCAAAATGTCCAAGAACATGGTCATATGATCAAAATTGAGCAAGTTGTGCATTGGAGAAGTTGGGAAATTTTCATGAATTTGCAAAAGTCAACTTTGCTCAAAACACCTTCTTTTTGCTAATGGGCCTCAAATCTCTTCTTGAAACTTCACCCATGACCTATGCACGACCCACCAAGCTAAATGGGATTTATTTTCTTATTTTTATTGATTAATTGGATTTTTAATACATATTAATTCATTTAATTAATTTAAATCATAAGAAAATAAACGATTTGATTCTTAAACATCTTTGTAAAGCAAATATGATCAAAACATGCTGGCAAATTCGTGCACAAGTCAAAGATACCAAAAAATCCAAATTTGGAAACATTGTTCAATCATGAAAAATCAAGAATATTTGATTTTCAATCAAAGATTTAAACATCAATGCACATGGATATTGGCCCAGATTTTAACCTAATTTGATTCTCCTATATGTATGCAAGCAAACCATGACCTAGTACACGATTGAAAGCTGCAGAAATGACCCTGTCAAATTCAAGAATTTTCAAGAAAAGTGAAAACCTGTTCTTGCAATCCAATTCAAGCACCAAAGCTCAAAGAATCATCACATACAGTCTCACGGTTTGCACTTTTGATTCCAAATCGTATTTCTTGATTCAAGCGCATTTAACATGTTTTTGTGATTGTTTTGCATTGCTAGA
This sequence comes from Vicia faba, assembly GCA_948472305.1. Taxonomy (NCBI): domain Eukaryota; kingdom Viridiplantae; phylum Streptophyta; class Magnoliopsida; order Fabales; family Fabaceae; genus Vicia; species Vicia faba. The sequence continues at coordinate 1,703,312,362 of OX451737.1, read as the reverse complement.
GATCATACAAAGCTAATGGAATGAATTAATTGAACTATAGTGCCCTGAATCGTGAGATGCCATGATCAAATTTCTAGGGTTTTCAAGCTCTCAAATAGGGCTTTCTGAACCAGGAAAAATTGGGACCAGTGAGATACATGATTGAAATCGTGAGACCAAGACGAACACAACCCATACCTCGCGAAATATATATGCTTTCTATATTTCTATTCGCTATTTTTCCTTGCAGGAGGTAGTGGAGGTTAAAAACCCCCGCTATCTGATTCTCTTTTACACAGAACAAAGGTTGAAGACGCTGATGTATTGGCATATGGTTGGCCAATTTGAAAAGCGCGCGCTTTTGTTTTTATTTTACAGCATATTGAGTTGTTTGCATATATAATAATTGCCTATTATGTAAATAATAAAAAGGTGCAGGTGGTTGAGTGGTGAGCGTGTTGGCCTGTGAGCTCTGGGACCTGGGTTCGAATCACAGGTCCCCCAAAACATTTATTCTATTTTTCCTCCTATGTTCACATGCAGATTTCACAAGGTGGTCCACCATACACCTCCAATTCCCAGGCGCCAGATGTCTTCAAACTCAAATCCAATGGCCAAAGCTGAATCCTCACCATACTCCCCAGTCAACAAGCGTGTGGATAATCACAAAAGTCAACGTGGCTGGAATATTGTTGGGCCATAAAATTCCAGAAACACCTCCTGATTTGGGCCAGCACCCCCTGGGTTTATTTCCTCTTCTCTTTTTATTTTTTATTTAATTTGTTTTTATTAATTTTTAATTAACTACTAACTAAAACAATTAACATTTTTTTAATAAATTCAGAAAACATAAAAAATATAATATTTTTATTTATTAAATTTAATTAGTTATTTTGTAAATAAATACTAACATAATTAATTTAGTTTTTAATTAGGTTAATTTTAATATTTTCACAATAAATAAAATTAATATAGAATTAGGGTTTTTGATAACTTTTAATCATTTTATTTTTTATTTATTTCCTTGAAACATTAAAAAAACCAAAAATATTTCCTTTTATTAAATTAATTAGTTTAGGTTTAATTTAATTTAATTCATAAATAATAAAAACTTCCTTCTTTCTCAAAAAAGGGTCAAAACCCTAAAAACTCTCCGATTCAATTTTTCTCGCGCGTGTGATTATTCTTGATTCATATTTTAATCCATATAATTGTATTTGCTCCGAGGATGTAATAGCTTTAATTAAGATATTTTTATCGCTTTTATTTATTTCCCGCAATTTACTTTTTCAAGGGTTTGTTTTTGGCGATGTAAATACCCGACGCCTTGTAATAGCTTAGTTTTATTTTCCGCAACTATTAACTGCTAGATGTATGCTAACTAGGCTATGCATGTCAAGATCTCTCTTAAATTAAAATCAATTGTAGCTCACCATAACATGTACAATGATAACATAAACTGAAACCTGACGCACTTGCACATGCCACTCTTAGGGTACGCCTCACTTGGTTGCCTCGACGTGGTCATTGAGTATAGGGTGTTTTAGAGGTCGCCCTCCTGTCTAAAGATCAAAGTTGTCTCGAAACGGTCGCCCCGATAAAAATGATCTAGGACATTAGGGTTACCGCTAAGGCGTCCTACCATTGCTTTAGTGACCATATGTCCCATAAATCGAATTGACCCGAAAAACTCCAACGACGGTGCTACCTACTTCTCAATAGTGGGATAGTACTGTCTAAAGGACATTTACACAGCTTAATTTCTTTTGAGTAGGTAGAGGTTCTCAGGTACTTGCTCTTTCAAAACAAAAATACTTTTCGCACTTACACTTTTCAAACAAAAGTTTTCAAACAACACTTCATACACTCTTGAGGACAGATACAAGAGTTAAATCGAAGTTTTCAAACAAAACTTTTTCAAAACCCACAAACACAAGAAAAGCAAAACTTTTGAAAACATAGTGAGCAAGTACCAAGATCCCGTGGATAACCATGGATAGAAAGGGTGCTAACACCTTTCCTTTCTATAATCTACCTCCCGAACCCGAGAAACATCTCGAAAAGGAATTTTGCTGTGCTTTTGTCCTTTCCTTGTTGGAGAAAATAAAAGACGGTGGCGACTCTTGCTTACCGCGACATTTTGCGAAACGCAAACGCGAACCAGCATTCCAAACAGTCAGTTCTATTTCCACCAATCACAAATACAATGACCCTGCACCCTCTCCCAACTTTGAATGTCCTGTGTATGGGTCCGAAGAAGAAGAATATGATGAGATTCCATAAGAAGTCTCACGGTTTCTTGAGGGCAAGGAAAATGTCATTTAGCCATATAAAGAGCCATTGGAAGTAATCAATTTGCGTTCAGAAGAAGATCTGAAAGAGGTCAAGATCGGAGCATTGTTGCATCCTGATGTGAAGAGCAGGTTGATTGAGTTGTTGAAAGAGTATGTGGATATTTTTGCTTGGTCTTATCAAGATATGTCTGGTCTAGATACAAATATTGTAGAGCATCGTTTACCGTTGAAGCCAGAGTGTCCGCTTATCAAACAGAAGTTGAGAAGATCTCACCCAGATATGGCATTGAAGATTAAAGAGGAGGTTCTAAAGCAGATTAATGTCGGTTTTATTGTGACGTCAGTGTATCCTCAATGGATCTCCAATATTGTCCCAGTATCGAAAAAAAGACGGAAAAGTCCGCATGTGCATAGATTACAGAGATCTAAATAAAGCTAGTCCAAAATATGATTTTCCATTGCCACGCATTGATATGTTAGTGGATAACACTGAAAAATTCAAAGTTTTCTCGTTCATGGACGTATTTTCCAGTTATAATCAAATAAGAATGGCTCTAGAGGACATGGAAAAAAAATCTTCATCACACCCTGGGGGACATTCTGTTACAGAGTGATGCCCTTCGGGTTGAAGAACGTTGGTGCAATGTACCAGAGGGCTATGACAACCCCATTCCATGATCTGATGCACAAGGAAATAAAAGTATATATTGATGATATGATTGCTAAATCCTAGACTGAAGAAGGGCATGTAGAATATTTGTTGAAGTTGTTTCAGCGTTTGAGGAAGTATCGTCTCCGCTTGAATCCAAATAAATGCACCTTTGGTGTTCGATCAGGAAAATTGTTGGGTTTCATTGCTATCCAGAAAGGAATTGAAGTTGACCCTGATAAAGTCAAAGAAATTCAAGTGATGCAAGCGCCAAGAACTGAAAAGCAAGTCATAGGGTTCCTCGGGCGTTTGAATTATATTTCCAGATTCATTTCTCACATGACTACAATGTGTGAACCGGTCTTTAAGTTGTTAAAGAAAGATCAAGGTTGTGTGTGGACAGATGACTGCCAAAGGGAATTTGAAAGTATTAAAGAATATCTGCTTGAACCTTCTATCTTACTCCCTCCTGTTGAAGGAAGATCGTTGATTATGTATCTGACAGTGTTAGATAATTCCATGGGCTGTATTCTGGGACAACAAGATGAAATAGGGAAGAAAGAGTTTGCCATTTATTATCTCATTAAAAAGTTTACTAATTGTGAGTCGCGATATTACATGCTGGAAAAGACATGTTGTGCTCTGGCCTAGGCGGCAAAACGTTTGCAGCAGTATATGTTGAATCACACCATTTGGTTGATCTCCAAAATGGATCCAATCAAGTACATTTTTGAAAAGCCTTCTCTTACTGGGAGAATTGCCAGCTGGCAGATGTTGTTGTCTGAATATGACATAGAATACCGCACTTAAAAAGCTATTAAAAGCAGCGTGTTGGTAGATTATCTTGCTCACCAACCAGTTGAGGATCATCAGTCTATGGAGTATGAATTCCCCAATGAGGATGTGATGTTCCTGAAAGTGAAAGATTGTGATGAACCATTGCCTGAGGAAGGTCCTGGCCCTGAATCTCGCTGGATTATGATATTTGATGGATCTGTGAATGCTTACGGTAAAGGAATTGGTGTTGTGATCATCACTCCACATGGATCACACATTCCTTTTACTACGAGGTTAACATTTGATTGCACCAATAATATGGCAGAACATGAGGCTTGCATCATGGGTCTCAAGGAGGATATTGATCTCAGAATTAAAATTCTTAATGTGTACGACGATTCAGCTTTGGTAATAAATCAGATTAAAGGAGAATGGGATACTCGTCACTCCGGCTTGATCCCTTACAAAGATTATGCTAGAAGATTGTTACCCTTCTTTAACAAAGTTGAATTCCATCATATTCCAAGAGATGAAAATCAGATGGCAGATGCTTTAGAAACTATGGCTTCTATGTATCAAGTGAATAATTGGAATGATATACCTCGAATTATAGTCAGGCGACTGGATAAGCCCGTTCATGTGTTTACAACAGAAGAAGTAGTAGATGAGAAACCTTGGTATTATGATATCGAGCATTTTCTCCAGACTCAGGAATACCTGATTGGTGCTTCGAAGAAAGATAAAAAAGAAATTGAGAAGATTGGATGGTAGTTTCTTCCTCAGTAAAAATGGGTTGTATAAGAAAAATTATGACATGGTCTTGCTCAGACGCATGGATAGACATGAAGTAGACATGTTGATGCATGAGATTCATGAAGGTTCATTTGGCACTCATGCCAATGGACATTCAATGGCTAAAAAGATGCTAAGGGCAGGTTACTATTGACTGACAATGGAATCTGATTGTTACAAATTTGCAAAGAAGTGTCATAAATGCAAGATTTATGCGGACAAGGTTCATGTGCCTCTGACACTTCTCAATGTGATTTCCTCCCCGTGGCCTTTCTCTATGTGGCGTATTGACATGATTGGGATGATAGAACCCAAAGCTTCGAATGGATACTGTTTTATCTTGGTAGAAATTGATTACTTCACCAAGTGGGTGGAAGTTGCTTCGTATGCTAATGTCACTAAGCAGGTGGTTTTGCGCTTCATTAAGAATAATCTTATATGTCGGTATGGTGTGCCGAGCAGAATTATCACCGACAATGGCTCTAATCTGAACAACAAAATGATGACAGAACTGTGTGAAGAGTTCAAGATTGTCCATCACAATTCCTCTCCGTACAGGCCAAAGATGAATGGGGTTGTTGAAGCTGCTAATAAGAAAATCAAGAAGATTATCCAGAAAATGGTTGTTACTTATAAGGATTGGCATGAAGTGATCCTTTTTCTTTGCATGGATATCGAACATTTGTCCACACTTCAACAGGAGCAACCCCGTTCTCCCTTGTGTATGGAATGGAAGCGGTACTCCCAATAGAGGTTAAGATTCCCTCTTTGCGTGTGATAATGGAAACCATGTTGTCAGAGGCTGAATGGGTCCAAAACCGGTTTGACCAATTGAATTTGATTGAAGAGAAGAGAATGACAGCTTTGTGTCATGGATAATTATATCAGAAGAGAATGAAGAAATCTTTTGATAAAAAGGTCAAACCTCGTGAATTCAGAGAAGGCGACCTCGTGCTCAGGAAGATCATGTCTTTGAACGCTGATTCAAGGGGCAAGTGGACTCCCAATTTTGAAGGCCCATATGTTGTCAAGAAAGCCTTCTCTAGCGGTGCATTAATTCTTGAAACTATGGATAGCGAGGAGTTCCCACGTCCCATGAATGCTGATGCAATTAAGAAATACTTCGCCTAAAGAAACAAAAGAACAACTCGCTAAGTTGAAAACTCGTAAGAGCGGCTTTGGAAAAAAAGAGCGTCTCAGTAGGCGAAAAACCCGAAAGGGAGGTCTAGGCAAAAATTAGATACATAAACAGAATAAATTTCCCTCTAAGTTGAAAACCCGCAAGGGCAGCTTAGGAAAAAGTTAGGGAATTTCTTGGCAAGTAACCACATCAGACAAGACTTGATCATTGAAGCAACAATCTTCTCGGATCCTCATCATACTTTGAACAGAAGCTGTTGCTCGGGATTTCAAAAGTTTTTAGAGGGGATAATGGTCATTGTATCTCAATGTATCTTTTCCATTATATATTACCATTTTCCAAACTTTGTAATCATCCATGGAGTCTCGCCATTCGCAGATACCATTCTATTAATGAAATTTGAGCTTTTACCCAATTCTTTGCATTTCTTATTTTATTTAGCTTGCAAAGACTCCATTTATTATTGATAATAACTTTCAAAGCGAAAATATTAAATAACAAAATTTATTTTCAAAAAGAATTTACAATTTGCTTTTACTTTAAAATTTGTGACGCAAGAGAAAAACAAAAGTGGTGATCCCAGGAATGGACGAACTCCAGTTGTTTTAAGAAGTTTTGTTTCCCGGGGATGTTTTTCTCGGGATGTTCTCGCTGTATTGGGTTTGTGACTCCAGTGTCCCCGGTCTAGTTTTGATTCATTTCTCCTATTTTCCGAGTTTGCATAATATGAAGATTCAATCCGAGTTTTTTCTATTGAAGTTTTCGTTTGTTTAATAGAGGTTCTTTCTTCCCAGAGAAGTTGGTATGATAATCACTCTTGAAGAACACAGGCCTCCGGTTTCTCTAGTGAAGAACGTATAATGGTTTTCCCTTTGAGGATGTGGTGTTAACCTCCCCAGTGAAGTCAGCACGAAATCCCCAGTTAATGGCTTAATGATAGGATATTATACGCCTTAACAAAGTTTGTGTGTTTCCTCTTTCAAAATGGGCCTGAATTCCCCAGTGAATGTTTTGATGATTTGGTGTCCATATGCTTTACTTAAAATTGATTTTTCAAATCCCTAGCAGAAGCGTTACTTTTGAAAATATTTGATTCCCCATTGAAGTCTGAGTGCTATTCCCTGGTAAATCCCGGGAGAGGATGTTATATCTTGTATCTGTACTATTTTTGTCACTTGGTTTTATTTACTTTCAGATTACGTTTCTCCCCAATAAAGTTAAACCAGGCAGTAGGTTTTGTTTCCTTAGTTGGCGCTTACTTTTTCTTGGATTGTTCACTTTGGATGTGATTTAGTCGAGTATTGATTGTGCTCGAGTTGGTTTTTGCCTAGTTACTCCAAGTGTTATATGTCTGTCTTGCCAGCATATACATGATAACACTCATACATTCATACATACATCATGCATAGTTAATTTTAGCGAGTCGTTGTTCATTCACATTCATTAATACTTTTTGTTGGCTTAGTACCCTATTTTGCAGAGTTATGTTGTCCTCTTTCCAATAGAGTGTCGGCCTTAAGCAGAAAGTGTATATTCTTTCAATTTCCCCATTGAGTTACCACTCGTGGAAGATTTTTGCTTTAGCCTTCCGGTGCAGCTCTTTGGCTGGATAGTTTGGGTTTTCCCTCTTGAGTTTATTTCTCAAAAGATGTATTTTGGTTGACTGTTTCACTCCAGTTTATTTCTGGTTTGAATCATTGTTTCCCAGCATCATTATCACTTTGGATTTTTGTGAGCTTCGAGCATTGGTTTAGGAAATGTGCATTTATTTTGGCACGAGAAAACTTTTATCTCCTCAGCAAGAATATGTTGGCATTTCCCCAGGAAGTCATATTTCATTCCCTGGGAAGCCGTATTGCTTTCCCCAGGAAGTCATTTCTACAAACCTTCCTATAACAGCAAGTAGCAGGTCTCTTTATTTGAGAAACTCATGCTTCTCTATGAGTGGATAGTTTTCAGTTCATTGTCAAATTACTCCAGTGGATGGAAAGTCTTTCAATATCGCAGAGACAATTCATTGTGAAATCTTTGCAAGTGGAAGACTCTTTATGTGAGACAACTTATATATTACTCTTTCTGTAATCTCAAGCCTCAACTCAACTTTAGTTTTGATGAAAGACAAACAAGCTAGTTTGATGAAAGACAAACAAGCACTATGGCAAGAAGGAAAAGAAGTGGAATTAGCTTAAAGAATCATTCACTCAAATCTTCAAGGATCATGGCAAGCAATCAAGTATATAAATTCTCATTTGAACTACATTGATTAGAAATGCTCAAAAATGATATACACACTTGCCACAACACTTCACTTAAAGTATAAAACAAATTTTAAGTTTTTCACTGATGTAAATTGATTAACATATGATGTAAATCGATTTACACATGCTTTTTCAAAAACAGATTGTTTCTGGCAGCAATCGATTTACATGAAGTGTAAATCGATTGATCACAGAACTGAGTTGAATTTTTAACACTTGTAAATCGATTTACACATCATGCTAATCGATTTACACTTCAAATTTTTTGAAAACCAGAACGTTACAAACCCGTGCAATCGATTTACATCTCATGCTAATCGATTTACACGTTGTAACTTGTGAAAAATCTGAACTGGTTTCAAGATATCCTTCACACCTTTTCTCCAATAGATGCATGGTCATACATTGCATCCTCTCAAGTTTTTCAAATAGAAAAGTGTCCATTTGGAAAGGTATCTTGATTACTTTAAATACTAAATCTTTCAAATTAAAAAACAACTCTTCTCTTATGCAATAATTCTGAACTTTGTAAAATATTCAACCTTCATATTTCTTAACTTTTAAGAACAAAGATTTTCTTCACTTTCACACATATAAGAACAGAAATCTTTGAGCATTATCTAACCATTGTGTTACAGTTTGAATTGCTTACAAGAGAAGAAAGAAGAAACTTCATTGAAGTCACTCTATGTGATCAACATCTTTCAAGAAATCACATTTCATAGAATTATACAAAGTGTAACTTATTTCCAGGATTGTTGGAATTAAGTATTGGAATACTTGTGTACCTTGTTGTCCATTGTTAGAAACAAGAGGTATCTTTTGAGAGGATTGTTCTCAAGAGACTTATTGGAAATCCAAGAGGGTGTTCTTGGTATTTGTTAGAGTCTTTAGTTGATAAGACTAGGAAGAGTCTTGTAAAAGTTCTAACAAAATAGTGAAATCTCTTGCGTGTTTGCAAGGGGACTGGACGTACTTCCGGGGTGTGGAAGGAACCAGGATAAATCTCCGTGTCTCTTTACTTTCTGCACTTTACAGTTTTTCCAAAGCACTAAAACAAAACCAGAAAGTATAAAATAAGTCAAAAATCGACCACCACCTAATTCACCCCCCCTCTTAGGGCAATCTTAAACTTACACTTTCCAGGCGGAGTGCCTCGGTTAAAGAAGAAGTTGAGACCCATTCTAGGTGAAATTCCAGAATATTGGGGAAAACTTATTATCTTTTTGCTACCCTTAGTGAACGTTGGTAGTTCATCGTCAGTGAACGATGATGTTATGATATATTTTTTCTCTACCTTCAGTGAAAGTTGGTAGGTCACCATCAGTGAAAGTTGGTGATTGTTATCTTTTTGCTACCCTCAGTGAACGTTGGTAATTCATCGTCAGTGAACGATGATGTTATGATATATTTTCTCTCTACCTTCAGTGAAAGTTGGTAGGTCAGCATCAGTGAATGTTGGTGATTGTTATCTTTTTGCTACCCTCAGTGAACGTTGTTAGTTCATCGTCAATGAATGGAGATGCTATGATATATTTTCTCTCTACTTTCAGTGAAAGTTGGTGGGTCACCATTAGTGAAAGTTGGTGATTGTTATCTTTTTGCTACCCTCAGTAAATGTTGGTAGTTCATCGTCAGTGAACGGTGATGCTATGATATATTTTCTCTCTACCTTCAGTGAAAGTTGGTAGGTCACTGTGATACGGTGGCCAGAACCGGGACTGTTTTTTAGGAATTACTGGTTTGCGTTTTGCATTTGTGTTTGCAAAATGTCGCGGTAAGCAAAAGTCGCCACCGACTTTTATTTTATCCAACAGGAAAGGAAAAAAGCACAGAAAAATTCCTTTTTTCGAGATTTTCTGAGTACGGGGGGTAGATTATAGAAAGGGAAGGTATTAGCATCCTTTCTATCCGTAGTTATCTACGGGCTCTTAGGTACTTGCTTATCATTTTCAAAATTGCTTGTGTGTTTGATTTGAAAAAGTTTTTGACTTCGATTTAACTCTTGCTTCTGTCTTCAAGAGTGTTACAAAGTGTTTTTGAAAGCTTTGTTTAAAAGAGGAGTGTAAGTGTGAAAAAGTTTGTTTGGATTGGGAAAGTACTTAAGAACTAATCTACCTACTCGAAAAAGAGAATTGTTCTATGTTTGTTTCCTTTAGACAGTGCTATCCCACTATTAGTCAGTAGGTAACACCGTCGTTGGAGTTTTGAAGGTCAACCATTCCGAGGCAACTTTTCTGAATGGGACTTTGATCTTTGTTTAGACAATAGAGCGACCACTAAAGCATCCTATACTTGATGACCATTTAGCGAAGGCAACCAAGTGAGAGTGTACCCTAGGAGTGCGCATGTGCGAGTGATTCAATTTTAGATTATTTATCTTTGCACATTTAGGGTTTGCTAACTGTTTTAAAGTTTACATACATTCTTGTCACGCAACCCTAATTATTCATACATCTAACAGTTTAATATTTTGCAGAAATTAAAGTGCGGAAATTAAACTTACGCTATTACAAGGCTTCGGGTATTTACATAGCCAAAAACAAACCCTTTTTTAAAAAGAAACAATAAATGAAAAAAGTCTTAATTAAGCTATTACAACTTGTGGGCAATTACATCAATATGGTAAATAATAATAAAGCTCGGGATGAAATTAAGATCGGGAAGAAATTAGGGTTTTGACCCTTTCTAACCTAATTAAAAGAAAATATGTTTTTGTTGTTTTTAATTAATTTTAAGAAAAAGAATTAAGTTTTAAAATTAAATACAAAAATAATTAGTGATTAAATTAATTAATGAAAATAAATAAATGGCCTATTTTTGTATTTTTGCTATTTTTAAGAAAAGTAAAAATAAAATTAAGTTAGAAATAAAACCCTAATTGTTCTAATTAATTTTAATTTATTTATAAAAAGAAATTAAAGTTTACCTAAAATTAAAATCTAATTTAATTAATTAATTTATTGATACAAACTAACCTAAGTCTAATTGGGTGGAAAAATATTATTTGTGATTTTTTTGATAAAAGAATTATTATTTTTGTTAGTAAAATAAATAAATTAAATTAAATAAAGAAAAATATAAAAAGAAAAAAAGAAAAGAAACTTGGGCCTGAGAAAAGCAGTTTGGGGGGGTGTAAGAATCAGATTCTGGGCCCAGAAGAAGGTGACCCACGTTGACTTCCTGATTCTCATGCTTTGCCTTGACCAACGCCTTTGATGGATCCTCGCCTGATGGCCATCAGATCTAGTCTCTTGACACTTGGCTGGTTGGATTGTGAGGACGCATGATGGTCTTTTGGCTTGTGCGCACACTAGATTACCTGAAAGAAAATAATATGAAGAATGGGGGGACCTGGGATTCGAACCCAGGTCCTGAAGCATTTTGCACTCACCTTGTAACCAATTGCGCTAGCTGTCTTGTTTGTATATAAAATAACAATATAAGATAATATATGATAAAGAGAGTTAGTGGGAAAAACAAGCGCCAGAATTCAAATGACCCAGTAGAAGGGCGCCACACAAGTCATCCCCAACCTTGCTCCGCTGGTAAAAGTTGAACACTTTTACCTACAGACATATGTCCGTCGCTATATCCATGTAAGTTCGCAAAATCAAGCATGAGCAAGATAAATAAGAACTAAGGCCATGGAGAGATTCGTCTGGACCTGCTGAACACAATGGTGTCCCTTTCATGGCCCAATTTTACCTATATAAAGAAATCCCAAATCAAAGCACAAAAACCATGCAATGGTGAAATCTCATACAGGCCATAAAAATGAAATTAAATATTACAGAAAGCTTGCATATGTGATGGTGAACAAGAATATATGATTATAATGTGATGAATGTGCAAGAATTATGCAAATCGAATTCAAGAAAGTTCCAATGTCGTGAATGCCTTACAGTGGTTTTTGGTGCTAGAAAAGACTTGTTCTTGATTGGTTTCGCTTGCCTACACTCCCAGGAAGTGATTGGGATGGTCAGTAAGGCCTGTAATCGGTTGAAACTATGAATTTGATTCAACACTTTCTATTTTTTTTTTCAAGTTTGGTTCTGGTTCACACGCCTCTTTCTAGCCTTGCTTTAGGTCTGCAAATCATCCTTATGTACTGAGGAATGAATTAGGGTTGCCAATATGATCACAATCTTCCTCCATCAATGCTTTTGATTTGGATTTGATACACTTTGAATATCTTTCTAAAATTAGGCAAATTCAATCTTTTTGTCCACACCAATGCTTTGCACGATTTCAAATGCTTGCCAACTGGATTTGAGACCTGAAAAAAGTACAAAATCTTGAGTTTTCAATGCTTTAGATTTTTTCATGATTTGTTTTGTTTAAAATTGATTTAATTCAAATAAAAATCAAAATAAATAATAAAAACAAGATAATGACAAGTGGAAAATTCTAGGGCTCGTGGACCATGTTGCCAACTCAAAATAAGTGCAAAAGATTGGGCCCATTTGGCAAAAATTGCATTTTTAGGCATAGTTGACTTTTGGCAATTTTGCAAAAAAGGTCAACTTCACCAATGCACAACTTCCTCAATTTTGAATCTTTGAAGGTGTTCTTGGACTTTTTAGAAATCTTGAGATGTCCTCTAAGCAACCCCTTTGGCCTCATCTCAATTTTATATTCCATGCTCATGTATGAAGCTTTGACAAAAAAGGTGTTTTTGTTGACTTTTCAAAATGATCTATAATGTCCAAATTCATAACTTCTTGTGAGTGCATATTTTGAACTTGGGAGATGAAGATGGATTGTATATAATGGCATCCTATTAAAAATGAGCTTTGGATGGGTCATTTCTCATAAGGTATGAGAAAGTTATGCTAGGTTAAAGTTGAGTTGACTTTTCCTACAAAACCCTAATTTAGCAACTTTTGAGTCTTGATGAACTATGAGCAATCCTTGATGAATCATGATCAACCCTTGATCAAATGATTAAATATACTTCAAAATGAGTATTTTAACCAAAAATATTGAAGTTGACTGCATGTAGGCCATAGTTGACTTTTGCCCTAGCATAGTCGATTTTCAGGCCTTTGAGCAATTGACTGAGCAAAATTTCTCTGCAAGGCTTGAAACTTGTCATGGATGATCTTGAGAACATATTAGAACATTGGTGAGCATTTGGGATCCCTTAGACTCAAGTATCTTGATGCAACATGAAACCCTAATTTGAGGTAGACTGCCTTAGGAGAGAGCTTGTCTGGCCAACCCTTGGACTTCCTTGAGCAACTTGAGGATCTTTCTTGAAATGTTTTGAGAAATATGGGAGGGAAAATTTTGGGGTACAACAGCTGCCCCTGTTCAATCTTCTTAAACCTGAGGATGTAGATTGGCTTGCGTGCCTTTCGTGATCCGAAGGTGGAAGATGATTGAACACTAAAGTGCCCGGAAATTTGCACTCACATGATGTGGTACTTGTCTTGCGATATCAGGAATGGGCTTTAAGATGCCATTTGGAGATGAGTGACGGAAGATGGGCTTAAAGATGCCATTCGAAGGAGTGTTGATCACATAAGAGATTCCTTAGCGAGAGTCTGTATACCTGTTGTTGAGGAAGATTCCGTTGGGGAGTGTTGATCTCTGTCTTGAGAGAAATAGAATTATAGGAGCTTCGGTCGTCCGTTATTCTACTAGGGAGTTATCTTTGTTTTGAGAAAAGTTGAATTTTAGGAACCTCGGTCGTCCGTTATTCTGAAGAGGTGAAAATGAACTACTATCTGGTTATGATCCAGGCTTCATAGTAGTAAGTCCGACTGCTATCTGGTTGTAATCCAGGCTTTACAGTGACTTACTGGGGAGATGAGATTAAACTTGTTATCCGGTCGTAATTCGGGCTTCGCAATTTCTCGATTCTTATCTTGTCGTAATCCAGGCTTCAGAAGGAAATGAATTGTTATCCGGTCGCATCCGGGCTTCAACTTGAACTTAGGGCACACTAATATCTGGTTGACTCCGGGCTTCTTAGTAACTGTCCAGGTAAACTGCTATTTGGTCAAAATCCAAGCTTCGCAGTGTCTTGTACTATTATCTGGTCGTAATCCAGGCTTCAGTCCTTTTATTGCTATTTGGTCGTAATCCAGGCTTCGCAATACTTTATACCATTATCTGGTCGAATCAAGACTTCATGGTGTTCTGTACTGCTATTTGGTCGTAACCCAGGCTTCACAATACCTTACTTCTTATCTGGTCGTAATCCAGGCTTCAGAAGAGATCAAATGCTTTATCCGGTCATAATCCGGGCTTCCCTTTGGCTTTGGGCCTACTAATATCTGGTCGTAATCCGGGCTTCATAGTATCTGGCCGGGTGAATTGCTATTTGGTCGTAATCCAAGCTTCACAGTGTCCCTTACTGTTATCTGGTCGTAATCCAGGTTTCACAGTGTCTCTTACCGCTATCTGGTCGTAATCTAGGCTTCGTGACGTCTCATACCACTATCTGGTCGAAATCCAGGCTTCATGGTGTTCGGAGGAAATCAAGATATTATCCGGTCGTAATCCGTGCTTCATAACTTGTGTTAAAGATATACCACTATTTGGTCGTAATCCAGGCTTCGCGGTGTATTTGGCTGTTATCTGGTCGTAATCCAGGCTTCACAGAAATTTGTATTGCTATCTGGTCATAATCCAGGCTTCCCAATAACTTGCTGAGATTTTATCCGGTCGTAATCCGGGCTTCACGGCTTGTGTTTATGACATACCATTATCTGGTCGTAATCCAGGCTTCATGCTACCTCGCACTACTATCTGGTCGTAATACAGGCTTCACAGTAACTTGCTGAGCTGTTATCCGGTCGTAATCTGGGCTTCACGGCTCGCTGGGGATTAAACTACTATTCGGTCGAATCTGGGCTTCATAGCTTAGAGATAAACCACTATCTGGTTGTAATCCAGGCTTCGCGGTATTTGATAATGTTATCCGGTCGTTCTCCGGGCTTCACAATATGCTGTAGAAATCAAGATATTATCCGGTCGGATCTGGGCTTCATAGCTTGAACTTTGTGAGAATTTGAATGTATCTTTCCTGAAAGGTAAAGATTAGTCATATGATGCATGACATGTATCAAGCAATGATGTTCTCAAAAATAAATGAGATTGTGTTATATGATGCGTATGCGCATGTCATGATGTATGGATATGTAATGTTTTTATGACAATCTCTAGCTGGGGAAAATAAATCCCGGATTGCTGCTGGAGAGTGAAAGGAGATTAATTCTTCGTTTCCGCTGGGGATAGTGAATGAAGATGATTGTGAGAATAATCCTATTGGAGAATAAACCGGCGAGACCTTACTCCGAAGGTGCACTTGTTCGGGTTTAACCTTAGTTTGTACATCTTCAACCTGTCAAATAGTTTCTGGAGATGGTCGAGGTGTTCTTCCTCGGTTTGGGATCTTGCAATCATGTCGTCAACGTATACCTCAATCTCATGATGAATCATGTCATGAAACAAAGCGACGATGGCACGCTGATACATTTCCCCAGCATTCTTCAATCCGAACAGCATGACTTTGTAGCAAAAAGTACCCCACTGCATAACGAAGGTTGTCTTCTCCATGTCTTCGGGAGCCATTTTAATCTGATTGTAACCAGAGAAACCATCCATGAAGGAGAAGACCTTATGTTATGCGGTGTTATCGACCAAAACATCAATGTGAGGCAGAGGGAAATCATCTTTGGAGCTCGCCCTATTCAGATCCCTATAGTCAACACACATCCGAACTTTACCATCTTTCTTCGGCATCGGAACCACATTGGCAACCCACTGCGGGTAAGAAGTAACTGCTAGAAAAACGACATCAAACTTTTTCATAACCTCTGCTTTGATTTTCTCAGACATCTCTGGGCACATTCAGCGAACTTTCTGTTTAACTGGAGGACAGTCTTCTTTAGTTGGCAAGCGGTGAACCACAATATCGGTATCCAACCCAGGCATATCTTCATAAGACCAAGCGAAGATCTCAACATAGTCACGCAAAATCTGTATCAATTGTTGTTTAACACCAGACCCCAGATTTAAACCGATCTTGACCTCTTTCTTGTCTTCTTTTATACCCAAATTTACCGATTCCACTGGCTCTTCATGGGGCTGTATGGCCCTCTTTTCCTGTAGTAACAATCTAGCAAGTTCCCCAGGCACTTCACAATCATCCTCACCTTCGTCCTCGGCTTGGTTGATCGGACTTTCGAAGTAATAACTGGAAGTAATAGAGTCGTTATCAGTGTGATCCAGAGTGGATGTGGATCTGCATTATGATATGTGAGTGTGTGTAAGACAAATAGCTGTTTTGACAAGGTGCAAGATAGAAAAGAAAAACAAGGAGCGCAAAATTTGTAATGCATGAAAACATCCAATGCTTTATTGATGATATATGGGAATGACAAACATTAAGCCCTTACAAACAAAGCCACGGTGTCTCGGGCAAGGCACCGGGCCGTAATGTTTTAAATTGTCTGTTACAAATCTCAAAAACAAAAGTCTATTACTGTGTAATAAAAGAAATGGGCATGAAGTCCTTTTACGTCCTATTGCTCAATCCGCCGTTGGTAGTCGGGTAGATCCAGCTGTCAAACTCAGACTCTTCATCATCATCTTCAATTGCATTAACTCCTAGATTACTGATATGCAGGGGACGTCTTCAAGTCCGTGCACGCCGAACAGCCCTTTGAGCTTCTGCAGTAAAACCCAAACCAAACTTGTCAATTTTGTGTGTGAAGTCAGGGAGTTGGCCCCAATTTGCACACCCACCTTTTTCAATAACATCCCGGGCATCCTTTAGGGAAGCCATCTTCATTGGAGGATCTTCAGCAATAGTTTCAGTCGACGCCAGAGTCTGGGGGACTTCTTCAAAGTTCTGACACAGGGTTTCAATGAACTCCCCGTCCATCTCCACATACTGAAAAGAGTTAAGGTGGCTCACCATGTACTCCTCTTCTCCTCGTACTGTAACAATTTTTCCCTTCACCGGGTATTTCAACATCTGATGGAGCGTAGAAGTTACTCCCCCAACCTTATGAATCCACGGGCAACCCAGCAAACAAGAATAAGATGGTCGAATGTCCATTACATAGAACATATATGCAAAAGTCTGGGAACCAACTTTAACAGGGACATCCACCTCCCCGTGTACCATCCTTTTGGACCCGTCAAAGGCCCTAACCATAATATTACTTGGCTTCAGAACCAACCCTTCACAGTCCAACCGATCTAATGCTTTCTTGGGTAAAACATTTAACGAGGACCCAGTATCCACCAGCACATGAGCCAGAGTAGGGCCCCTGCACTCGATTGAAACATGCAGAGCATCATTGTGATTCTTTCCTTTGGCATTCAGATCTGCGTCGGAGAAACTCAACCCGTTGTCAACGGTCAAACTAGCCACACAGTCTTTGAATTGATCAGCAGATGTTTCTTACGGCACATGCGCAGTTTTAAGGAAAGCAATTAAAGACTTTGCATGGGCTTCTGAGCACAACAATAAAGATAGCATGGAGATCTTCGACGGGGTTTGCCCCAGCTGTTCGACTATGTTGTAGTCGCTTTTGTTGATGATCTTCAGAATTTCCTCTATCTCCTGTCTAGAGGTCTCTACAATAATCTTCTTTGGTGCCTCCGTCTGGGCAGGCTTACCAGTGATCTCTTTGCCCCGAGCGTTAGATGACTCGACGATATGGGTAATGATTGGAACATGAACAGGGACAGTAGCAGATGTACTGGCAGGTGGAATAGCAACAGGTTTCTGAACAGTCGGTGGGGAGATCTCAGGAGAGAAGAGTCTTCTGCTTCGGGTGACCTTTCTAGACCCGACAATATTGCTGACATCAGTATCAGCCTCTTCAACCTTCAAGTCTTGTTTAATCCCATGATAATACACATCGGCCCCATAGTGCCACGGGACAGCTTTATCCGAAGTGTATGGGATAGGACTAGGGATAGTTATTATCAATGGAGCAACTCTTGTAACAGGTGTAATCTTAACAGGCTTTCTCGAGGAAGCCTTGGAAGGTTTGGCGGAAATGGTTATTGTGGAAACATCTTTAACAGGAATCAATGGAACCAGAGTTTTCTCGAACAAGATTTATTTGCTATCCATCAGGCGTTGAACACCTGATTTCAATAAATGACAACTAGCAGGCAGGATTGAACACAGATGGCAACCTTCACCACAACCCGGAAATAAACTGACTGATAATAAGTTCTTCTTCATTGTCATCAACGGAGTAGAAACGTCTTCCACAGAGGTTACAAATGAATCATCATCCACAACATTTATTCCATGCTTGGGCATAGGAGCAGTCATGACATTAGGTTTTTCTGGAGCGTCAAATTCAATCTCTTTAGCTTCAATAAAATATTGTACCTTATTCCTCAAGGCCCAACAGTTATTCGTATCATGCCCTGGGTTATCGGAGTGATAAGCACAGCGGGCGTTCAGATTATACAGCGGAGATGTAGTACTGGGATTCTTCGGGGCCTCCCTCAGAGTTATCAAGTTGGTATTCAATAACTGCGGTAAAATTTGAGATAGGGTCATACTGAGCCGAGTATACTGCCTTTGCGGTCTCTCTACTCTTTGCTGATTGTTGCATTGTGGGGCAACAATTGGTCTTGATATTACCACCGCATTAACTGCTTAGCGGTGTTCAGGTCGGTTTTGGCTCCTCGAGCTGTAAACTGCACTAGCTTCTTTTCTAAAAGGCTTCTTTTTTGTGCTTGATGAAACACCTTTTTGTATCTTGCCACTTTTGATACCAGCTTCCACTCTCTCCATAGTCAAAATCAATTCAGTGAACCTAGACGATGAACTACCGATCAAATGATTGAAATATGGACCAGACAAAGTCCCAAGAAACATATCCACCAACTCCCTATCAGACAAAGGGGGTTGGACTCTTCCAGCAAGATCTCTCCATTTTTGAGCATAGTCCTTAAAGCCTTCGCTTGTACCCATAGACATACCCTGAAGTTAGGTACGGGTGGGAGCAAGGTCGGCGTTATACTGTTATTGCTTGTAAAAAGCAGCAGCAAGGTCCTCCCAATTGCGGACATTAGCCTCTTCCAGTTGATAGAACCATTCAAGTTGAGTCCCTAACAAACTATCTTGAAAGAAATGAACCCACAGGTTCCTATCAGCAGTGTATGGTTGAATCTTTCTGACATACGAGCAGAGGTGTAGCTTCAGACAGGATACCCCATCGTACTTAGCAAAGACAAGAGCTTTAAACTTGTGAGGGATCACCACCCCAGATGCCAAACCCAAATCTTCGAAGTCCAACCCAAGTATCTACTGGATCTCCATTGCACTCAACCGTTCTTCAAGTTGCTTATACCTATCCTCGGCAGGAGGATACTGGTCTTCATCAAAATCCGTGTCATTATCAGAAACCACAGGACTAGGCCCCTTTCTTTCCTCTTGATTCTCTTCACCTCCAGATGAATGGGACAAATCAGTTTCCTGTCGCAAATTATTCCCGAATCTGCGACCTATATTCAGGAGGACCACCTTCTTCTTCTTCTTCTTCTTCTTCTCCTTTAAGATGAGAGATTTCAAATCATGTTGCCCTTTGGCCAGGTTCAGGAACAACTCTTAGAATTGTGCATTTTGAGCTTGAAGAGCCTTGGTGGCTTGATCAGTAGGTGTTTCAGAAGACATGATTGCTGAAATAAACAACGAAGAAGATGAGAAACCTGTAATGGTACCTGTAATGAGGTGCATGGGAATGGAATGCGTATGATATGATTTCAAAGACTTTGGGAGATTCAAATTTGTAAACCAAAATAAAACACACTTTATTAGATAAAACTTGTAAAATGTTTAAAAATTCCTTTAAGGCGTTACAAAAAGAAATAACTGAAAAGAAAATTTAAACTAGAAACAATAAAAGACGTCAAAAATCCCATGGTCTCTTTCCCTTCGTGCTGACATAATCGTTGATCGTCCTTTCATTCTCAAGCTGCCTTGTAAGCCTCAAGATCTTCCTCTCCTGCTCATGATACTTCTCTCTGTAGGTATCCCTTTCTTCCTTGAACTGAATCCAGGATCTCTTCAATGCCCCAAGATCAGTAGGCATGTAGGGATGAAGGATTGTGTAAGGAACCCCTTCTTCATTAGTATGCTCTATAATCACCGGCAAAACAGCTTCATAAGGCATCCCCAGCTTTTGAGCACGGGCTCGAACCCACTCGAGATAAGGTTGCATCGGGAGAGAAGTCTTCAGTCCTAGCTCGTGTGGGTCAGACCTGTTCACCATGCCCCAGGCTCGTATAAACCTTTGTCGATGTTCATTCACGTCCCCCTTGTAGTCAAAGACAATGTTTGGAAGAAGAAGCTCGTGGGGACCGTCTCTCCGAGCATGATCGAACTGTCTCAAAGCCAAGCAAGGGTTGTAGGTTATACCCCCTCTAATTTTAAGCAATAGAACATTAGGGTATTCCCCACATCGATCAATGATAGCTACCCTTTCCATATCCTTAGAACTCCAAAGGATGTCCGTATGAGCAAGGGACATGATTCTATAGAACCAACCTACACCTTCCTCATTCTTCAAAACAGACTCGGGGAAGTGCAAAATAAACCACCTCTCCAACAGCGGTGTGCAACACTTGAGGGTTCCCCTTCTTCGCACGGTACGAGTATAGAGAGCATGTAGAATTTCACCCAAGAGAGTAGGCACTGGATTACGAGACATGAAGATCTTGACCGTATTCACGTCTATGAAAGAATATGGATTTAGGAAAAGAACCAAGTCGTAGATGAGGAGAGACAAGATGTCTTCAAAAGCTTGAAAGTCTAAGTTATCCCAGCTTTTGAGCTTGCTCGATCAGAAACTTAGCCAAAAAACCTTCAACCCCACTCTGTGTCTCCCAGTTAGAAACTACATCAGCCTTTGTCAAATGTAAAGCTAAAGCAATGTTCTCAGGCCTAGGAACCTCCTCTAAACCGGTGAAGGGTGTCTGCTCGAGGATAGATATGCCTAACAAATCAGAAAACTCCTTCAAAGTAGGGACTAGTTGATAATCCGGGAAGGTGAAACAATGATGCAACGGGTCAAAGAACTTGAACAACACACTCATCATTTGCTCATCCAACTTTGAAGTGACCAAGCTAAGGAGATTACCATGTCTCCTAACAAATGAAAAAGTATCAGGAACCTTTGAGACTAACTCTCTGAGGTGAGCAGAGATTTGCACAAAGTTGGCCCAAATGGTATTTTTGCGCATAGAAGTCATGATCTACAAAACAAAACAAAGATGAATCCCCTCGGTCTTTAAAATGGTTAGTCTAATGAAATATGCATGCTATGTCATGATGCATGATGTCATGATAAAAACATACAACAGGTATCACAGATAGCAAACATGGTAAAGGAAAAAAGTCACATAGTAGCCCTTATGTTTCAGGCTTTCATGGAGTCTAGGTACTACCCTCTTGAAGTTCAGTTGGTTCAACCTGTCCTAATAATAGTAATCGGGTTCTAGAGGTTCTCAATATCACTGACCATCCTCCATCGGTCATGGTTTCAGCTCACGCAATCTTTTCTTGCGGCCGGAACTATCTCGAGAGTATGGTATCAATGAGTGTAGTATCGAGTATCAACCAGTTCCCAGTTCTATGCCGAGGCTGGCTATCTCACTACTTCCTATGGCCAAGTTGGTCAATTATAGGTTCTAAGGTCAGTTGATGCTTAACGACCCATATAGAAGCCCCATACTCTCCTTGTTACTCCATAAGGGATATCGGTACCAACTAATGTGCCACATCAACATAGCTACTGCTTCAACCGTATCGGTCTACGCCGTACAGTTCCCTCACAGTCTATTGCTACTTACCTAAAAGGTGTTCCTCAGATCCGGGTTAGGAACTATAGTAACTCCGATACAAAGCCCATAAAAATAAAGCAATCAAATCAAACAATAGAAAACAATATGATGAACTAATCCTAAGGTATACCCCACTTATAAAGTCCCCAGCAGAGTTGCTAGTTCTGTGATACAGTGGCCAGAACTGGGACTGTTTTTTAGGAAATGCTGGTTTGTGTTTTGCGTTTGTGTTTGCAAAATGTCGCGGTAAGCAAGAGTCGCCACTGACTTTTATTTTATCCAATAGGAAAGGAAAAAAGCACAAAAAATTCCTTTTTTCGAGATTTTCTGAGTACGGGGGGTAGATTATAGAAAGGGAAGGTATTAGCACCCTTTCTATCCGTAGTTATCTACGGGATCTTAGGTACTTGCTCATCATTTTCAAAATTGCTTGTGTGTTTGATTTGAAAAAGTTTTTGACTTCAATTTAACTCTTGCTTCTGTCTTCAAGAGTGTTACGAAGTGTTTTTGAAAGCTTTGTTTAAAAGAGGAGTGTATGTGTGAAAAAGTTTGTTTTGATTGAGCAAGTACTTAAGAACTAATCTACCTACTCAAAAAAGAGAATTGTTCTATGTTTGTTTCCTTTAGACAGTGCTATCCCACTATTAGTGAGTAGGTAGCACCGTCGTTGAATTTTTCAGGGTCAACTTGAAAGGGATGTACGGTCATTAACGCAATGTTAAGACGTCTTAGTAATAACCATAATGTCTTAGATCAATTTATTCGAGGCAACAATTCCGAGGCAACCATTTCGAGGAAACTTTTCCGAACGTGACTTTGATCTTTGTTTAGACAAGAGAGCGACCACTAAATCATCCTATACTTAATGACCATTTACCGAAGGCAACCAAGTGGGAGTGTACCCTAGGAGTGCGCATGTGCGAGTGATTCAATTTCAGATTATTTATCTTTGCACATTTAGGGTTTGCTAATTGTTTTAAGGTTTACATACATTCTTGTCATGCAACCCTAATTATTCATACATTTAACAGTTTAATATTTTGCAGAAATTAAAGTGAGGAAATTAAACTTACGCTATTACAAGGCTTCTGGTATTTACATAGCCAAAAACAAACCCTTTTTTAAAAATAAACAATAAATGAAAAAGTCCTAATTAAGCTATTACAACTTGTGGGCAATTACATCAATATTGTAAATAATAATAAAGCGCGCGATAAAATTAAGATCGGGAAGAAATTAGGGTTTTGACCCTTTCTAACCTAATTAAAAGAAAAAATGTTTTTGTTGTTTTTAATTATTTTTAAGAAAAAGAATTAAGTTTTAAAATTAAATACAAAAATAATTAAATTATGTTAGAAATAAAACCCTAATTGTTCTAATTAATTTTAATTTATTTATAAAAAGAAATTAATGTTTATTGAAAATTAAAATCTAATTAAATTAATTAATTTATTGATAAAAACTAACCTAAGTCTAATTGGGTGGAAAAATATTATTTGTGATTTTTTTGATAAAAGAATTATTATTTTTGTTAGTAAAATAAATAAATAAATTAAATTAAATAAAGAAAAATATAAAAAGAAAAAAAGAAAAGAAACTTGGGCCTGAGAAAAGCAGTTTGGGGGGTGTAAGAATCAGATTTTGGGCCCAAAAGAAGGTGACCCACGTTGACTTCCTGATTCTCATGCTTTGCCTTGACCAACGCCTTTGATGGATCCTCCGCCTGATAGCTATCGGATCTAGTCTCTTGACACTTAGATGGTTGGATTGTGAGGACGCATGATGGTCCTTTGGCATGTGTGCGCACTAGATTACCTGAAAGAAAATAATATGAAGAATGGGGGGACCTGGGATTCGAACGCAGGTCCTGAAGCATTTTGCACTCACCTTGTAACCAATTGCGCTAGCTGTCTTGTTTGTATATAAAATAACAATATAAGATAATATATGATAAAGAGAGCTAGTGGGAAAAACAAGCGCCAGAATTCAAATGACCCAGTAGAAGGGCGCCACACAAGTCATCCCCAACCTTGCTCCGCTGGTAAAAGTTGAACACTTTTACCTACAGACATATGTCCGTCGCTATATCCATGTAAGTTCGCAAAATCAAGCACGAGCAAGATAAATAAGAACTAAGGCCATGGAGAGATTCGTCTGGACCTGCTGAACACAATGGTGTCCCTTTCATGGCCCAATTTTACCTATATAAAGAAATCCCAAATCAAAGCACAAAAACCAAGCAATGGTGAAATCTCATACAGGCCATAAAAATGAAATTAAATATTACAGAAAGCTTGCATATGTGATGGTGAACAAGAATATATTATTATAATGTGATGAATGTGCAAGAATTATGCAAATCGAATTCAAGAAAGTTCCAATGTCGTGAATGCCTTACAATTGTTTTTGGTGCTGGAAAAGACTTGTTCTTGATTGGTTTCGCTTGCCTACACTCCCAGGAAGTGATTGGGATGGTCAGTAAGGCCTGTAATCGGTTGAAACTATGAATTTGATTCAACACTTTCTATTTTTTTTTCAAGTTTGGTTCTGGTTCACACGCCTCTTTCTAGCCTTGCTTTAGGTCTGCAAATCATCCTTATGTACTGAGGAATGAATTAGGGTTGCCAATATGATCACAATCTTCCTCCATCAATGCTTTTGATTTGGATTTGATACACTTTGAATATCTTTCTAAAATTAGGCAAATTCAATCTTTTTGTCCACACCAATTCTTTTCACGATTTCAAATGCTTGCCAACTGGATTTGAGACCTAAAACAAGTACAAAATCTTGAGTTTTCAATGCTTTAGATTTTTTCATGATTTGTTTTGTTTAAAATTGATTTAATTCAAATAAAAATCAAAATAAATAATAAAAACAAGATAATGACAAGTGGCAAGGGTTAGGGCTCGTGGACCATGTTTCCAAATCAAAATAAGTGCAAAAGATTGGGCCCATTTGGAAAAATTGCATTTTTAGGCATAATTGACTTTTGGCAATTTTGCAAAAAAGGTCAACTTCACCAATGCATAACTTCCTCAATTTTGACTCTTTGAAGGTGTTATTGGACTTTTTAGAAATATTGAGATGTCCTCTAAGCAACCCCTTTGGTCTCATCTCAATTTGATATTCCATTCTCATGTATGAAGCTTTGACAAAAAAGGTGTTTTTGTTGACTTTTCAAAATGATCTATAATGTCCAAATTCATAACTTCTTGTGAATGCATATTTTGAACTTAGGAGCTGAATATGTATTGTATAGAATGGAATCCTCTTCAAAATGAGCTTTGGATGGGTCATTTCTCATAAAGTATGAGAAAGTTATTATTGGTCAAAGTTAAGTTGACTTTTCCTACAAAACCCTAATTTAGCAAGTTTTGAGTCTTGATGAATTATGAGCAATCCTTGATGAATCATGATCAAACCTTGATCAAATGATGAAATATACTTCAAAGTGAGGATGTTGACCAAAAATCTTGAAGTTTGACTGCATGTAGGCCACCGTTGACTTTTGCCCTAGCACAGTCGATTTTTAGGCCTTTGAGCAATTGACTGAGCAAACTTTCTATGCAAGGCTTGAAACTTGTCATGGATGATATTGAGCACATATTAGGACATTGGTGAGCATTTGGGATCCCTTGGACTCAAGTATCTTGATGCAACATGAAACCCTAATTTGAGGTGGACTGCCTTAGGAGAGAGCTTGTCTGGCCAACCCTTGGACTTCCTTGAGCAACTTGAGGATCTTTCTTGAAATTTTTTGAGAAATATGGGAGGGAAAATTTTGGGGTACAACAGCTGCCCCTGTTCAATCTTCTTAAACCTGAGGATGTAGAATGGCTTGCGTGCCTTTCGTGATCCAAAGGTGGAAGATGATTGAACACTAAAGTGCCCAGAAATTTGCACTCACATGATGTGGTACTTGTCTTGAGATATCGGGAATGGGCTTTCAGATGCCATTTGGAGATGAGTGACAGAAGATGGGCTTAAAGATGTCACCCGAAGGAGTGTCGTTCGCATAAGAGATTCCTTAGCGAGAGTCTGTATACCTGTTGTTGAGGAAGATTCCGCTGGGGAGTGTTGATATCTGTCTTGACAGAAATAGAATTATAGGAGCTTCAGTCGTCCGTTATTCTACTGGGGAGTTATCTCTATTTTGAGAAAAGTTGAATTTTAGGAACCTCGGTCGTCCGTTATTCTGAAGAGGTGAAAATGAACTACTATCTGGTCGTGATCCAAGCTTCATAGTAGTAAGACCGACTGCTATTTGGTCGTAATCCAGGCTTTACAGTGACTTACTGGGGAGATGAGATTAAACTTGCTACCCGGTCGTAATCCGGGCTTTGCAATTTCTCGATTCTTATCTGGTCGTAATCCAGGCTTCAGAAGGAAATGAATTATTATCCGGTCGCATCCGGGCTTCAACTTGAACTTAGGGCACACTAATATCTGGTCGACTCCGGGCTTCTTAGTAACTGTCCAGGTAAACTACTATTTGGTCAAAATCCAAGCTTCGCAGTGTCTTGTACTATTATCTGGTCGTAATTCGGGCTTCAGTCCTTTTATTGCTATCTGGTCGTAATCCAGGCTTCACGATGCTTTATACCATTATCTGGTCGAATCCAGGCTTCACGATGCTTTATACCATTATCTGGTCGAATCCAGGCTTCATGGTGTTCTGTACTGCTATTTGGTCGTAACCCAGGCTTCACAATACCTTACTTCTTAGCTGGTCATAATCCAGGCTTCAGAAGAGATTAAATGGTTTATCTGGTCATAATCTGGGCTTCCCTTTGGCTTTGGGCCTACTAATATCCGGTCGTAATCCGGGCTTCATAGTATCTGGCCGGGTGAATTGCTATTTGGTCGTAATCCAAGCTTCACAGTGTCCCTTACTGTTATCTCGTCGTAATCCAGGCTTCACAGTGTCTCTTACCGCTATCTGGTCATAATCCAGGCTTCGCGATGTCTCATGCCACTATCTAGTCGAAATCCAAGCTTCATGGTGTTCAGAGGAAATCAAGATATTATCCGGTCGTAATCCGGGATTCATAACTTGTGTTAAATATATACCACTATGTGGTCGTAATCCAGGCTTCGCGGTGTCTTTGGCTGCTATCTGGTCGTAATCCAGGCTTCACAGAAATTTGTATTGTTATTTGGTCGTAATCCAGGCTTCACAATAACTTGTTGAGCTGTTATCCGGTCGTAATCCGGGCTTCACGGCTTGTGTTTATGACATACCACTATCTGGTCTTAATCCAGGCTTCATGGTACCTCGCACTGCTATCTGGTCGTAATCCAAGCTTCACAGTAACTTGCTGAGTTGTTATTCGGTCATAATCCGGGCTTCACGGCTCGCTGGGGATTAAACTATTATCTGGTCGAATCCGGGCTTCATAGCTTAGAGATAAACCACTATCTGGTCGTAATCCAGGCTTCGTGGTATTTGATACTGTTATCCGGTCGTTCTCCGGGCTTCACAATATGATGTAGAAATCAAGATATTATCCGGTCGGATCCGGGCTTCATAGCTTGAACTTTGTGAGAATTTGATTGTATCTTTCCTGAAAGGTAAAGATTAGTCGTATGTAATGCATGACATGTATCAAGCAATGATGTTCTAAAAAATAAATGAGATTGTGTTATATGATGCGTATGCGCATGTCATGATGTATGGATATGTAATGTTTTTATGACAATCTCTAGATGGGGAAAATAAATCCCAGATTGCTGCTGGAGAGTGAAAGGAGTTGAATTCTTTGTTTCCGTTGGGGATAGTGAATGAAGATGATTGTGAGAATAATACCGCTGGAGAATAAACCGGCGAGAAAAATAATTATGTGGGGAAGAGATACTCTGCTAGAAGCTCTGTTGATTTGGAGAAACAACCTCGGCTGGGGATGAATTATCATTGCTGGCGATGATGCACTCTGTTGGAATTGAGTTTCTGTTTGTGAAAGGAATGAACTCCGCTGGGGATGATTTTCCAGTAGTGACTTCACTGGGGATAATCCTTCAGAGTCTACTGGGGGTAATCCTTTAGACTCTACTAGGGATAATCCTCTAGTGCTGATGATAGATAAGCTCTGCTTGGGGAGAATATTGTCGATTCATTCGCAGTTGCGAGCCTCATCTGGGGAGAGTGGTGTCATGTTCGGGACCACTAATATCACTGTCTTTTTCTTACTCTGCGGGGAGTGAATATACCCTTAATCATATTCTCCAGCTAGGTCTATTCCTATACCTGGTGGACAGAGCAACTGTAAGGTTTAGACATTTCTCGTTTTGCCCCTGTTCCTGATATTACGAGTAACCATCTTTTGTTTCTCACGTAAATATTTATGAGCAGCAATTATTGTCAAATGCATATATCAAAAATGGACCATTAGACGTTCTTGCAAAACAAAACAGAAAAAGAAAAACAATTTGAAATTTCTTTGTGAAAATGAATTGTATTGATTTTGAAGTCGGCCTATAAATAGGCGTTTTTTGTACAAGAGGCTGACGTCCTAGTAAGAGAACGCCGCCGAACAATAGAATTTATACAGTTTGTGTAAAACAAAGAAAAACAGCTATGTGAATAATCCCACTGGGTTCCAACTCTGCTATTTCCTTTATATCCTCGAGCATCTCATCATTTTTCTACTTGGTTGAAGGTAGATCAAATTTATTGGTGCCTTCCGAGCTTGATAGTCGATACCGAAGTTTGGTTGTAAGATGATCCAATGAGACATAGTGTTACGCTTCAATCACTAATTTTTGCGTGGACTGCCCTTTCGGGTTTTCAGTCCACCGGGATACCCTTTTTTGCCCAAGTCGCCTTTTCAGGTTTTCAACTTGCCGGGTGTATAGTTTTTTTAATATATTTTCATCCCTTATTTTTGCCCGAACCCTTTTGGTTCACCGGGAAGCCCTTACTTTTTCCTAGGCCAGTCAACCTAGCGGGTCTTTGATTATGCGTAGTATCTTTTCACTATGTCTGCATTGACGGGGTGAGGAAGGTCATCACCATCCATGGTGGTTAGAATCATGGCTCCTCCTGAGAAAATGTTCTTAACCACAAATGGCCCTTCGTACGTAGGGGTCCATTTGCCCCTGGGATCACCTTGAGGTAATATGATGTGTTTGATCACCAGATCCCCAACTTGATACTCTTGTCGTCTAACTTTCTTGTTAAATGCCTTGATCATTTGTTTTTGATACGTCTGACCATGACAAATAGCAGTACGTCTTTTTTCGTCGATTAAGTTCAGCTGATCAAGTCGGGTCCGAATCTGATCGTCCTCGCTCAAACCTGCATCCTTCATAATCCGAAGAGAGGGTATCTGGACCTCAATAGGTAAGACTGCTTCCATGCCATACACCAAAGAGTAGGGTGTTGCCCCTATTGAAGTCTGTGTTGAAGTACGGTACCCATGAAGAGCAAATGGTAACATCCCGTGCCAATCTTTATATGTCACTGTCATCTTCTGCACAATCTTCTTAATATTCTTATTAGCCGCTTCAACAACCCCATTCATTTTCGGCCGGTAAGGAGAAGAGTTGTGATGTTGTATCCTGAACTGCTTGTAGAGCTCGGTGATCATCGTTTTGTTGAGATTTGTACCATTGTCTGTAATGATCCTCTCGGGTACACCGTATCGACATATCAAATTGTGTCGAATAAACCGTGCCACGACGTTCTTGGTCACTGTAGCAAAGGAAGCTGCTTCAACCCACTTTTTGAAGTAATCAATCGCTACCAGGATGAAACGATGCCCGTTGGACGCAGTAGGTCTGATCTCACCAATCATATCAATGCCCCACATTGCAAAGGGCCAAGGTGTCGTCAAGACGTTCATAGGAACTGGAGGTACATGCACCTTATCAGCATAGACTTGGAACTTATGAAAAGTTCGAGAATGTTGATAACAGTCGGCTTCCATGGTAGACCAATAATATCCTGCCCGTAGGATCTTCTTTGCCATGGTGTGTCCACTAGAATGAGTTCCGAAAGTACCTTCATGTAACTCTGCCATAATCCTTTCTGCCTCGTTCTTATCCACACATCACAGCAAGGTTGAGTCATGGTTACGCTTGTAAAGGATGTCATTACTGATGAAGAACTTTGTCGCGAACCTCCTCAGAAACTTCTTATCATTAACAGATGCACACTCGGGGTATTCTTGAGCCTCAAGATACCTCTTTACCTCATGAAACCAGGGTTTATCTGCCACCTCTTCAGTCTCAATTTCACAGCAATGTGCAAGTTTGTCCAACCTCTTAATGGTAATCTGGGGAGCCTCATTGTCCCACCTGACCTTGAACATAGAAGACATAGTAGCTAGCGCGTCCGCTATCTGATTCTCCTCTCTGGGGAAGTGTTTAAAGGTTATCTCCTCGAAGTGAGGAAGCAACGTCAATACATACTCTTTGTAAGGAATAAGATTTGGGTGCTTCGTATCCCACTCGCCTTTGATCTGACTGATCACGAGAGCGGAATATCCGAATACACTTAAGAACTTAATCCTTAGGTCAATAGCTGCTCGAAGGCCCATGATGCATGCTTCATACTCCGCCATGTTGTTGGTGCAGTTAAAACATAATCAGGCGGTGAACGGAGTATGACAGCCTTCAGGAGATATGATCACGGAGCCAATGCCATTACCCAAAGCGTTTGAAGCTCCATTAAAATACATAAACCATCGAGATCCCTCCGCAGGTCCTTCATCCAGTCCAGGTGTTTCACAGTCAGTCACCAACATGATGCTCTCATCCGGAAACTCGAAATTCATAGACTAGTAATCATCCACGGCCTGATGCGCCAAATGATCCACCAACACACTCCCCTTGTTTGCCTTTTGGGTCGTGTATTGGATGTCATACTCAGTCAAGATCATTTTCCATCTTGCTATTCTTCCGGATAAGGCAGGCTTCTCGAAGATATACTTGATTGGATCCATCTTTGATATCAATAGAGTAGTGTGAGTCAGCATATACTGTCTCAGCCGGCGAGCAGCCCATGCCAAAGCGCAACAAGTTTTCTCAAGCAGTGAGTATCGGGTTTCACAGTTGGTAAACTTTTTAATAAGGTAGTAAATAGCATTCTCTTTTCGGCCAAACTCGTCATGCTGCCCCAGCATGCACCCCATTGAATTGTCGAGTACTGTCAAGTATAAGATCAAAGGTCTCCCTTCAACTGGAGGCATCAGAATAGGTGGCTCTTGGAGATATTCCTTGATCCTTTCGAAAGCGGCTTGACATTCATCATTCCATCTTACCACTTGATCTTTCTTCAGCAGCTTATAGATTGGCTCACAAGTAGAAGTCAGGTGCGAAATGAATCGGGCAATGTAGTTCCGACGTCCCAAAAAGCCTCTGACTTCTTTTTCTGTTCGGGGAGCTGGCATCTCCTGTATAGCCTTTACCTTTAGAGGGTCCACTTGAATACCTTTATCACTAATGACGAAACCCAGCATCTTACCAGACCTTACTCCGAAGGTTCACTTGTTTGGGTTTAACCTTAGTTTGTACATCTTCAACCTGTCAAATAGTTTCTGGAGATGGTCGCGGTGTTCTTCCTCAGTTTGAGATCTTTGAATCATGTCGTCAATGTATACCTCAATCTCATGATGAATCATGTCGTGAAACAAAGCGACCATGGCGCGCTGATACGTTGCCCCAGCATTCTTCAATCCGAATGGCATGACTTTGTAGCAAAAAGTACCCCACTGCGTAACGAAGGTTGTCTTCTCCATGTCTTCGGGAGCCATTTTAATCTGATTGTAACCAGAGAAACCATCCATGAAGGAGAAGACCTTATGTTGTGAGGTGTTGTCGACCAAAACATCGATGTGAGGCAGAGGGAAATCATCTTTGGGGCTCGCCCTATTCAGATCCCTATAGTCAACACACATCCGAACTTTACCATCTTTCTTAGGCACCGGAACCACGTTGGCAACCCACTGCGGGTAAGAAGTAACTGCTAGAAAATTGGCATCAAACTGTTTCATAACCTCCGCTTTGATTTTCTCAGACATCTCTGGGCGCATTCGGCGAACTTCCTATTTCACTAAAGGACAGTCTTCTTTAGTTGGCAAGCGGTGAACCATAATATCGGTATCCAACCCAGGCATATCTTCATAAGACCAAGGGAAGATCTCAACATAGTCACGCAACATCTGTATCAATCGTTGTTTAACACCAGACCCCAGATTTGCACCGATCTTGGCCTCTTTCTTGTCTTCTTCTATACCCAAATTTACCGATTCCACTGGCTCTTCATAGGGCTGTATGGCCCTCTCTTCCTGTAGTAACAATCTAGCAAGTTCCCCAGGCACTTCACAATCATCCTCACCTTCGTCCTCGGCTTGGTTGATCGGACTTTCAACGTCATAACTGGCAGTAGCAGAGTCATTATCAGTGTGATCCAGAGTGGATGTGGATCTGCATTATGATATGTGAGTATGTGTAAGACAAATAACTGTTTTGATAAGGTGCAAGAAAGAAAATAAAAACAAGGAGCGCAAAATTTGTAATGCAAGAAAACGTCCAATGCTTTATTGATGATATATGGGAATGACAAACATTAAGCCCTCACAAACAAAGCCACGGTGTCTCGGGCAAGGCACCGGGCCGTAATGTTTTAAATTGTCTGTTACAAATCTCAAAAACAAAAGTCTATTACTGTGTAATAAAAGAAATGGGCATGAAGTCCTTTGCCGTCCAATTGCTTAATCTGTCGTCGGTAGTCGGGTATATCCAACTGTCAAACTCAGACTCTTCATCATCATCTTCAATTGCATTCACTCCCGGATTACTGATACGCAGGGGAGGTCTTCCAGTCCGCGCACGCCGAACAACCCTTTGAGCTTCTGCAGTAAAACCCAAACCAAACTTGTCAGTTTTGTGTACGAAGTCAGGGAGTTAGCCCCAATTTGCACACCCACCTTTTTCAATAACAGCCCGGGTATCCTTTAGGGAAGCCATCTTCATTGGAGGATCTTCAGCAACAGTTTCAGTCGACGCCAGAGTCTGGGGGACTTCTTCAAAGTTCTGACACGGGGTTTCAATGAACTCCCCGTCCATCTCCACATACTGAAAAGAGTTAAGGTGGCTTACCATGTACTCCTCTTATCCTCGTACTGTAACAATTTTTCCCTTCATTGGATATTTCAACATCTGATGGAGTGTAGAAGTTACTGCCCCAACCTTATGAATCCATGGGCGACCCAACAAACAAGAATAAGATGGTCGAATGTCCATTACATAGAACATAGATGCAAAAGTCTGGGAACCAACTTTAACAGGGACATCCACCTCCCCGTGTACCATCCTTTTGGACTCGTCAAAGGCCTTAACCACAATATTACTTGGCTTCAGAACCAACCCTTCACAGTCTAACCGATCTAACGCTTTCTTGGGTAAAACATTTAACGAGGACCCAATATCCACCAGCACGTGAGCCAGAGTAGTGCCCCTGCACTCGATTGAAACATGCAGAGCGTCATTGTGATTCTTTCCTTTGGCAGTCAGATCTGCGTCGGAGAAACCCAACTCGTTGTCAGCAGTCAAACTAGCCACACAGTCTTTGAATTGGTCAGCAGATGTTTCCTGTGGCCCATGCACAGTTTTAAGGAAAGCAATTAAAGCCTTTGCATGGGCTTCTGAGAACAATAATAAAGATAGCATGGAGATCTTCGACGGGGTTTGCCCCAGCTGTTCGACTATGTTGTAGTCGCTTTTCTTGATGATCTTCAGAATTTCCTCTATCTCCTGTCTAGAGGTCTCTACAATAATATTCTTTGGTGCCTCCGTCCGGGCTGGCTTACCGGTGATCTCTTTGCCTTGAGCGTTAGATAACTCGGTGACAGGGGTAATGATTGGAACATGAATAGGGACAATAGCAGATGTACTGGCAGGTGGAATAGCAACAGTTTTTCGAATAGTCGGTGGGGAGATCTCAGGAGAGAAGAGTCTTCTGCTTCGGGTGACTTTGCTAGACCGAACAATATTGCTGACATCAGTATCAACCTCTTCAACCTTCAAGTCTTGTTTAATCCCATGATAATACATATCAGCCCCATAGTGCCACGGGACAACTTTATCCGAAGTGTACGGGATAGGACTAGGGATAGTTATGATCAATGGAGCAACTCTTGTAACAGGTGTAATCCTAACAGGCTGTCTCGAGGAAGCCTTGGAAGGATTGGCGAAAATGGTTATTATGGAAACATCTTCAACAGGAATCAATGGAACCATAATTTTCTCGAACAAGATTTCTTTGCTATCCATCAGGCGTTGAACACCTGATTTCAATAAATGACAACCAACAGGCAGGATTGAACACAAATGGAAACCTTCGCCACAACCCGAAAATAAACCGGTTGATAATAAGTTCTTCTTCACTGTCATCAACGGAGTTGAAACATCTTCCACAGAGGTTACAAATGAATCATCATTCATAGCATTTACTCCATGCTTGGGCATAGGAGCAGTCATGACATTAGGTTTTTCCGGTGCGTCAAATTCAATCTCTTTAGCTTCAATAAAATCTTGTACCTTATTCCTCAAGGCCCAGCAGTTATTCGTATCATGCCCTGGGCTATCGGAGTGATAAGCACAGCGGACGTTCGGATTATACAGTGGAGATGTAGTACTGGGATTCTTCAAGGCCTCCCTCAGAGTTATCAAGTTGGTCTTCAATAACTGCGGTAAAATTTGAGATAGGGTCATACTGAGCCGAGTATACTGACTTTGCGGTCTCTCTACTCTTTGCTGATTGTTGCGTTGTGGGGCAACAATTGGTCTTGATATTACCACCGCATTAACTACTTGGCAGCGTTCAGGTCGGTTTTGGCTCCTCGAGCTGTAAACTGCACTAGCTTCTTTTTTGAAAGGCTTCTTTTCTGTGCTTGATGAAGCACCTTTCTGTATCTTGCCACTTTTGATACCAGCTTCCACTCTCTCCCCAGTCAAAATCAATTTAGTGAACCCAGACGATGAACTACCGATCAAATGATTGAAATATGGACCAGACAAAGTCCCAAGAAACATATCCACCAACTCCCTATCAGACAGAGGGGGTTGGACTCTTCCAGCAAGATCTCTCCATTTCTGAGCATAGTCCTTAAAGCCTTCGCCTGTACCCATAGACATACCCTGAAGTTGGGTACGTGTGGGAGCAAGGTCGGTGTTATATTGGTATTGCTTGTTAAAAGCAGCAGCAAGCTCCTCCCAGTTGCAGACATTAGCCCCTTCCAGTTGATATAACCATTCAAGTTGAGTCCCTGATAGACTATCTTGAAAGAAATGAACCCACTGGTTCCTATCAGCTGTGTATGGTTGAATCATTCTGACATACGAGCGGAGGTGTAGCTTTGGACAGGATACCCCATTGTACTTAGAAAAGACAGGAGCTTTAAACTTGTGAGGGATCACCACCCCAGATGCCAAACCCAAATCTCCGAAGTCCAACCCAGGTATCTTT